>CM060949.1:120111014-120243514 GCA_030765055.1 Mantis religiosa | reverse complement strand
TTAACTCTCGAATTGAAGTCCCTTGTTTGAATATTACAACTGCTGCACCCACTTGCTCTCCTATTTTGCTTCCATCTGTGTATATTTTGAATATAGAGTTTTCATCATCAGATTCTTTAACTTCAGGTACTTCTGCAGGGTGGTTCCAGTCACTGGGGGGCAAGGGTGCGTCATAGTCTTGTTTATTTTGCGTGAAGTTGTACAGTTTGACTTTCCCTTCAATTGTGATATCAATGGGTTGGATGCCAGCAATGACACATGATGCGTCAAATGAAATTGTCCTGTATGCCTTCGTAATTTTTATGTTAAACAACCTTTGGATTCTCTGGATTTTTCTCAGATTCTTCGGGGTGTGTAATGCAGATGCCCATAAGGGTGCTCCATACGTCAGTATAGGTTCTATAGCTCCTCTGTATATTGTTTCTAGTGCTTTGCTTCCAAGTCCCCAGGTTAGTTTTGCTGATTTAGATAAAGTGTGAATTAGGCTTATAGCTTTATCATGCACTTGGTCAATATGATAATCAAACTTGAACTGTTTGTCGATATGAATGCCTAAGTATTTCATGATGTCTACTTGTTCTATAATTTTGTTATTTAGATAGATGTTTATCTTCTCGTTTGCAGCTTGTTTCTTTCTTGATATCACTAATACTTTTGATTTAGCGTCATTGAAAGTAATTTTATTTTCTCTTGCCCAATGTTCAATTTTCTTCAAGTCGTGATTTGCAAAGTTTTCTACGTCTATTATGCTCATTCCTTTCGTCATGAGAAGTAGGTCGTCGGCAAAAGCGATTAATTCAGTTCGTTTTCTATAGACTAAGTTGAGCAGGGAGTTGTACAAAATATTCCAGTAGCCGGGTCCGCAGCATGAACCTTGTGGGCAGCCCCTTTTGGCTTCTTTCTCAGTGCTAAATTCATTTGTTCTTAGACTTGTTGTCCTGTTTTTGAAATAGCTCTGAGATAATTGGTATAAATTTCTTGGGCATTCCAGTTCTCTTAAGTTATTTAATATGCTGGGCCACCAGGCAGCGTCAAAAGCTCCTTTTACATCAAGGCTTATGAGAGTAATATATCCGTAACTATTCAAGTTGTTCTCGATGAAAGTTTTCATAGTCATAAGTGCGTCTACCGTGCTTTTCTGGGTCCTAAATCCAAACTGTCTATCATTCATAAGATTTCTGGTGTTGATGTGATGCTGAATCCTATTCATCATAATTTTTTCTAAAATTTTCCCATTTATCAAGCTGATAGGTCTGTATTTCGTCACGCTTGGGCTGTCTTCTTTACCCGGCTTGATTACCGGAACTATTACTGCACGCTTCCATCTTTCTGGAAATTGACCGCTATTGAGGCACTTGTTGTATAAGGCTGTGAAGAAAGTTGGGAATCTCTTAAAACCTGAAGCAGGATATCACTAGTTATTCCATCCTCTCCTGGTGATTTTCTTGGGTCGAAGTTTCTCAATACTGACAATATTTCTATAGTTGTGAATTCCATATCGTTTGGTGTATCAATTGGTTCCGTTGCCCGTCGTCTTAGTTCTCTTTGTCGCTGAGTATCATCCTGTTCACTGTCATCAGGGATAAACTTGTCTAGCATGTACTGAATTGTTCTTAGAGTGTCTTCGGTGTAAGTTCCATCTTCTTTCTGTAGTGTAGTAAGAGAGATCTGGTTTCTAGTTTTCCCAGCCGCAATTTTGTAAACAACTGGCCATGGATTATTTCCGTCAGTGGCACTACAAAATTCCTTCCAAGATCTTAGCTTTTCGGTGTTCAATTTTGCCCTATACTCTTGGTTGCCTTTCCAATATTGCATTTTTCTTTCTTGTCTTAGCTGCTCATCGTTCATGGTTCTTTGATAGCGTCGTCTTAATGCGTTCGCCCTTTTTCTTAATATTGTAAGCTCGGCCGTCCACCATGGAACAGATTTGCCTCTAAACTCCTTTTTCCTGCTCCTACCCACTCCAAATGCACCTCTGCATGCTTCCTTCAGCGAAGAGTGGAATATTTCGGTTAGATGATCAGCGTTCAAATTACTGTTAACTTTTTGGGCGAGTTCCTGGTCCAAGTTATCGCTACTACTCTTGCAATTAAAATTTGAGGTCAAGTTTGTTGCTAACAGGTTTATGAATTTGTTATATTTCTCTACTTTTGTTATGTATCTTATGGCTTGAAACTTCCATGTGGGATTTTGTAATTTATTTCCTATTTTGAATGAGATTATTTTGTGATTCGAGCAGCTCTCTTCTTCTCCTACGTTCCAATAGGTTATGTCTCGGAGAAGTCTATTGTTGACTAATGTCAAGTCAATCCAGCTCCTTCCATTAGGTGATTCAAAGGTTGACGCTCCTGTATTTTCGTTTACGATATGTAAGTCGTTAATGGTGATGAATTCTTCCAGTGTTTTCCCACGTTCATTTGTGAGCACGTCGTACCACAGTTTACTTCTGGAGTTGCTATCTGCTAGTATAATTAACTTTTGGTTTCTAGAGTGTATTAATATGTTTTCGATTTTCCTAATATCATCTTCTATATACGTCAGTCCATCAAAATACATACATGCTGCAAATAATGTTTCGTTCCTATGTGTTATCTGTATGACGACTCAATCTCCATCCGAAATTTGACTGAGAGTAGTGACATCAACACCGCTGTTATTGATTAATATTACTGCTCTTTTAACCTGATTTCCGGCTGTAAATATTCTGAACGTTGAAGGTATGGAGGCTGGTTTATTATTAATTATAAAGGGTTCTTGTACGAATGCTACATCAATGTTTCGTTCTATCATCAGCTGCACTAAATTACTAGTCGCTATTCTTGAGTGTTGCAAATTGACTTGATAACATCGTAGGCCAAAATGGTCCATGCTAGTAGTCAGTGTTTTGTTGTTGCTGCTTCAGCGCTGCTTGGTAGCAGGGACAGTTGGGATCTAGTGCAGAGTGATTTTCGTTTATGGACGTATCTTTATTGTACTTCTTATAGTTCATGCAATTAATGCATTTGAAATTATCCTTGTTAGATTTGCACTCTTTTATTGTGTGGGTTTCCACGCAATTTGGGCAAGTCTGTTGACCTCTGCAGTCTATAGCACGATGCCTATATTTACAGCATTTAAAACATCGGCTCACTTTGATGTAATCATCCCAACCACACATGCTCCATCCTAGTTTCAATTTCCTACCAAGGATCTCTCTCCTTGCAGCAGAAGGGACTTCAACGACAAGATTTTTGTTCTTCCGTCTATCCTCAAATCCAAATTTAATTTGAATCTCATTTTCAAATTTTTCCAGGCCCTTATTTTATGTAGTTAACGCCTGAGCCGCATTCTCCAACGTTATTTCTTCTGGTGTGTTGAAGATTATTATTCGCGGGTTCCTTTTCTTTGAAACAGTCGCATCTAACTCTCCTCCACATCTATCATTAATGTTAGTGCATATTATTTCTGCTTCTTTTTTATTGGATTCGATCAGAAGATGGCCGTTTCTTAGTGCTTTAAGAGAATTAACACCGACCTTCATTTCTACAGGATTCACATTAGTCTTCAACAAAGTTTTCATATATTCTGAGCTTTGTTTATTCTTACTTTTAACTATTACTTTGTAGGACTTTGGTTCAGATAAACCATTAGCTCCGCCCACTACTGCCGCGTAACTCCTCCAACAAGTTGTAGGTGTCTCCTGTGAATTTTCATTGCGATTCCCAAGCCGACCAACAGATGGCTCACCAAATGCCATATATGAAGTTCTTCTATTGTTTCCTCCAGGGATATTCTTAGCTTGTGCCCTTGTCACCTCATCTCGTAGGTTTTTTATTTCTTTATCTTTGAGTTCTATTACATTCGAAAGACCCGCTCACAGGATGCTTACAGCATTTATAATGTCCTTTTTCAGGTCTTGTCGAAGATTCTTGCTTGCTTCAGTCACATGCAACAGCATACTGAACGCACTCTCGATTCGGTTCTCAATGTCAGATGCCATTTTCTGCCGTTGTCTTAATTTCGTTTTGAAGATCCCGGCTCCTGAATGCTAATTTAAATGAATCAATAACCTTTGTATATATTACCGTCGTTTCAAGTATCACGGCCTCCTGAATGTTAATTTATATGCTTCACTAACCTAAGACAATGTTTCTATGTATTAACTCCCTTGGAACAAAAATTCAGCAGTGCCCTTTTCAAATAACATGCTCACAACGAAATAACATCACAACTACGACTATGAAATAACCAAACTCAAACGAAAAATTCTAATTTATATATAACTTTGTCTTTCTCAATTTAGTCGAAAGGTTCACGGCCTCCTGTATGCTAGTTTCTATGGTTCACGATCCTTGAACATTGCTTGTGTTTGTTAACTCCCTTAAAACTCTGTAAATCAGCAATGCCCGTTTCAAATAACATACTCACAAAGAAATAACATCACAACAAACATTATGAAATACCAAACACAAACAAGTACTTGCAAGTTACGCCACTAACACCAAATAATTAAGAGCATATTCACTCGCATTCTTCCTCCACGAATATCACTGCCGTGTGTGTGTGTGTGTGTGTGTGTGTGTGTCTGTGTGTGTCTGTGTGTGTGTCTGTGTGTGTCTGTGTGTGTGTCTGTGTGTGTGTGTGTCTCTGTGTGTGTGTGTGTGTCTCTCTGTGTGTGTGTGTGTGTGTGTGTGTGTGTGTGTGTGTGCGTGTGTCTCTGTGCGTGTGTGTGTGTCTCTCTGTGTGTGTGTGTGTGTGTGTGTGTGTGTGCGTGTGTCTCTGTGCGTGTGTGTGCGTGTGTGTGTGTCTGTGCATGTGTGTGTGTCTCTGTGTGTGTGTGTGTCTCTGTGTGCGTGTGTGTGTGTGTGTGTCTCTGTGTGTGTGTGTGTGTGTGTGTCTCTGTGTGTGTGTGTGTGTGTCTCTCTGTGTGTGTGTGTGTCTCTCTCTCTGTGTGTGTGTGTGTGTGTGTGTGTGTGTGTGTGTGTGTGTGTGTGTGTGTGTGTGTGTGTGTTAGTGCCTCTGTGCTGTGTGTGTGTGTTAGTGCCTCTGTGCTGTGTGTGTGTGTTAGTGCCTCTGTGCTGTGTGTGTGTGTGTTAGTGCCTCTGTGCTGTGTGTGTGTGTGTGTGTGTGTTAGTGCCTCTGTGCTGTGTGTGTGTGTGTTAGTGCCTCTGTGCTGTGTGTGTTAGTGCCTCTGTGCTGTGTGTGTGTGTGTGTGTGTTAGTGCCTCTGTGCTGTGTGTGTGTGTGTTAGTGCCTCTGTGCTGTGTGTGTGTGTTAGTGCCTCTGTGCTGTGTGTGTGTGTGTGTGTGTGTTAGTGCCTCTGTGCTGTGTGTGTGTGTGTGTGTGTGTGTGTGTGTGTGTGTTAGTGCCTCTGTGCTGTGTGTATGCGTGTTAGTGCCTCTGTGCTGTGTGTGTGCGTGTTAGTGCCTCTGTGCTGTGTGTGTGCGTGTGTGTGCCTCTGTGCTGTGTGTGTGCGTGTGTGTGCCTCTGTGCTGTGTGTGTGCGTGTGTGTGCCTCTGTGCTGTGTGTGTGCGTGTGTGTGCCTCTGTGCTGTGTGTGTGCCTCTGTGCTGTGTGTGTGCCTCTGTGCTGTGTGTGTGCGTGTGTGTGCCTCTGTGCTGTGTGTGTGCGTGTGTGTGCCTCTGTGCTGTGTGTGTGCGTGTGTGTGCCTCTGTGCTGTGTGTGTGTGCCTCTGTGCTGTGTGTGTGCGTGTGTGTGCCTCTGTGCGTGTGTGTGCCTCTGTGCGTCTGTGTGCGTGTGTGTGCCTCTGTGCATCTGTGTGCGTCTGTGTGCCTCTGTGCGTCTGTGTGCGCCTGTGTGCGTCTGCGTGTGTGCGAGTGTGCAAGTGTGCGCGCGTGCGTGCGTGTGTGTGTGTGTGTGTGTGTGTGTGTGTGTGTGTGTGTTTCTCTTTATTGGTATCAACTACATGCCCCATTACATGGTAATATTACATGCATTACAATACATAATTTCATTTATAATTTACAGATTCAATTTTAAATTTATAAGCTTAACAGACTTGTTCCTAATCTATTTTTGATATATACACCTTTGAGCTTTTTCTAACCTATATGTTGGCAGTTCCTTTCTCTAGTTTACTAGCCTATTCTTGCATTGTATTGTTTTATAGTATGTTTGTAGTCTTATCTCTAATTCTATTAGTATATTTATACATAGTGTCACCCTGGTGGTATGCTCGCGAAGCCGATGAAAAATGATGGCCGATCGTTATCGGAAGTAGAGACAGTTGAATGTAGAGTTGGAAAAATAAACAGTTGGAGGTTCTAGCAATTTTGTAATGTTACCAGTGTATTTCGAGGAGAATAAAGTGTAGTTTTTGTTTCGTAACCTCGTTTTATTATTTCACGAACCCACAAAGTCACCACTGGTGTCAGGAAGCGGTACAACAACATCACCGAAGATTATGGCCATGGAATCGGTATTGGAAATGCTTTTGCAGAAGATGAACGAATTAACAGCGAAGTCGGAAGCGGCAAATAACAACTTGGTCGCGAAGATGAACGAGTTAACAACAAAAACAGAAGCGGCAAATAACAACCTGGCCGCAGAGTTGAAAGAAATAAAGACCGAATTGACCACAGAAATGAAGGCAGCGAACGACAGTCTGGCCACGGAAATGAAGGAGGCGAACGAGGTCCTCGCCGCCAAATTTGAGGAACAGTTGGCCGGCGTGAGGGATCACGTGACGGAGCTGGGCAAGCGGATGGGCCAAGTGGACGAGCACGTCGAGGACCTGGCGAACCGCTTCAATGACCTAGAGGAAAAGGCCGACAATAACGCCAAGTCCCTGAACGCCATGGTTGAAGAGGTCGAAGACCTCGCGAACCGCGTAAACAACCTGGAGGGAAAGGCCGACAGCAGCGTCAAGTCCCTGAACGCCATGGTGGAGGACGTCGTCGGCAGGAGACTGAAGGATTTGAAGGCTGATGCACCGGGACGCGACACAACATCGGCGCGCGTCAAACATCCGAAATATGACGGCGCGTCAACATTCGAGGTCTTCCGCCGCCAGTTCGACACAGTGGCCAAGCACAATAGATGGTCACCGGAGGAGGAGGCCACACAGTTAATAGCCAGCCTCCAGGGACGGGCCGCGGAAATCCTAAACGCGGTGCAGACGGCGGCGGCGCCCAAGGACATCTGGGAGGCCCTGGAACCACCGCTTAGCCGCAGCATACCGCAGCCAGCTAAAGGCAAGGTCGCAGCAGCCGGGGGAGACGCTGCAGGAGTTCGCCATAGCGATCAAGCAGCTGGCTAGCAAGGTCTTGGTTGACCTGCCACTGGAGTTCGTATCCCGGGAAGCCGCCTACAACTTTGTCGACGGGGTACGGGACACGGAGATTCGTCAGCGCCTAATGCTCGGCGATTATAAGACCATCCACGAGGCGCTGACAGCGGCATTAAGGATGGAGGCGGCCAAGGTAGCATCTATCCCGACGTCGAGAACGAGGAGTGTCCGCTACGCCGGAGACAGAAGACCAGCTGAGGAACGCCGGCGAACACATAGTGGCCTGTGTTGGGGGTGTGGACAGCCCGGACACCTGCGGAGAGACTGCCCACACCAGGAAGAGCAGCCGGAAAACGAGTAAGGGCCGTCGTGGAGAGGGGCACGTCAGCGCCATTACCACCATCCCCTCGAGTGACAATCCGCGCCGTCAGCCGGCGGATGGATGACAGCCTCATCGCGGACGGTTGGGTAAGAGGAAAGCCGTGCCACGTG
The DNA here is from genome assembly GCA_030765055.1 of Mantis religiosa. NCBI lineage: Eukaryota > Metazoa > Arthropoda > Insecta > Mantodea > Mantidae > Mantis > Mantis religiosa. The sequence continues at coordinate 120,235,796 of CM060949.1, read as the reverse complement.
CTGGTAGACACCGGGGCGGCCGTGACCATCATCAGACCTGACGTGGCGAAGGGTTTGCCGACGAGGAAACCGAGCCGACCATACCAGCCTGTGACGGCATCGGGCGACACCATGCCTGTGCAGAAGGAGGCCCTGCTGGAGCTGAACTTGGGACGGAGTGCCGTGCGTCTGTGGGTGTTCGTCGCGAAGGTGGCTGAGGAGGTGATTCTGGGACTGGATGCACTCAGGAGCCATGAGGCGACGGTCGACGTCGGCAGGAAGGTCCTAAGGCTCAACGGAGAAGAGGTTATACTCCGTCAACCAGAACAGCGCCTTGGAATTGGCAGGGTCGTCTTGAGCGAAGACGTGGTTGTCCCCGCGAGGAGCGAAGTGATAGTGACGTCGCGACCGGAAGGCCAGACAGCAGGTGGGGTTCAGAGGCAGCAGGAGTACGACTTCACCTCGGAACATCAGAGAGGGAAGAGTCACGGTAACGCGGACGCTATGTCCCGAAGACACTGTCCAGAAGAGTGCGGCCAATGCACAAGAGTGGAGGGGAAGGAGCGTGCCGCAGCAGTTCGAGTAGTCACGGCAGTGCCTGCGGATGGCTGGGATAGCGCAGGCCTGAGGAGGGAGCAGCTGGCGGACGCAGACTTGGGGCCACTCTTGAGGGATGTGGAGAAGCCAGTGGACCACCTCCATGACATGCACGAGATGGCTCGCCAGAACATCCAGAAGGCGAGCGACCGCATGAAAACCCGAGACGACAGGCAAGCCAACAGCCAAGGGTTCCAGCAAGGTGACCTGGTCTGGTTGTACCGCCCGACCCGGACCAAGGGACGCTGCCCGAAGCTTCAGCAGTCATGGCAAGGACCGTACCGTGTGGTGAAGAGGATTAACTACGTGGTCTACCGCATCCAGAAGGTGCCCCGAGGAAAGATGTTGGTGGTACACCTGGATCGCCTGGCCCGCTACGAAGGTGCTGTTTGGGACGACCAGCCTTGAGGAGGGAGCAGTGTCACCCTGGTGGTAGGCTCGCGAAGCCGATGAAAAATGATGGCTGATCGTTACCGGAAGTAGAGAAAGTTGAATGTAGAGTTGGAAAAATAAACAGTTGGAGGTTCTAGCAATTTTGTAATGTTGAACAGTGTATTTCGAGGAGAATAAAGTGTAGTTTTTGTGTTTCGTAACCTCGTTTTATTATTTCATGAACCCACAAAGTCACAATATATTGAATTTAAAGTTAACTACTTTTTTATAAGTTAATTGAATGAATATATTTGCAAAATGGTTTCAAGTATTTTGTGATTAGTTCCTGATTGTTTGTGCACTTCTGCCACCAACAGAGATCTCTGCTGTTATGTGTCTTTACATTCAAAAATTGAATGGTTAACTGTTTGTCGGAGGTTACTGCATGCACATTTTGGATCATCAATAATGTGGAACCTGTTTAGGTAGTCTTTAGTTTTTCCATGACCTGAGATTATAGCAGTAAGTTCAGGTGTAATGGGAAGTTTTCTCTTTAACCTATCTTTGATTGTTGGGAGGAAAGTTTTACCGAGGGCCCCTTTGTTTGTGCTGTTTCACCTATGTTGCCATTGCTCGTGTCCTCTTTCTTTTATGTCTGCTTTGATCATTGACCTGGGAACCTTATTGTAAATGATTGGCAGTCCTTCATCTTGAGCAGCTGCCTTGGCCAATTTATCAGCCATCTCGTTGCCAGGTATCCTACATGGGCTTTCACCCATTTGAAGTGGATTCTCCAATTAGCTTGTTGCAGGGATGTTAAAGTGGCTGCAATGTCCTCCACGACTGATGTGCTTTATGTTGTTTACCAGTGTGTCCAGCGTTACCTTGCTATCTGAGTAAATTGCTGCTGTCTTTTCTTCAAGTGCTAAATCTATATCGTTTTGAAGCTCTTGTAGCCCTTTCAATATAGCTATTTGTTCTGTTTGGTTATTTGAACACTTGTCATCCAATCTATATTTTAGTTCAAGACTAAGTGCTTCATGTTTGAACACCACTGCTGCAGTTCCAACCCTGTCCGCTATTTTACTCCCATCTGTGTAGATTCTGAATATGTAATTAGTGGCTTCCTCAGCTTCTGTAATTTCAGGAACTTCTGCAGGATGTTGCCATTTCCTTGGTGGTAAGGGTGCCTCATAGTTATCCCTTTCATGTATAGCCCTGTATAGTGCTATCTTCTCATTGATGGTTTGTCAATGGGTTCAATACCAACTATGACACAGGAAGCATCATAAGATATCGTTCTGTACCCTTTTATGATTTTAATGTTGAATAGTCTCTGTATTCGTTGTATTTTCCTTAAGTTCTTTTGGTTTTGTAGGGCAGCTCCCCAAATTGGGGCTCCATATGTTAATATTAGCTCTATGGCACCTTTATATATGGTGTGTAATGCTTTGTTTCCAAGCCCCCAGGTAAGTTTTGCAGTCTTGGATAATGAATGTGTCAATTTTATTGCTTTATCATGTAGATTATCAACATGATGGTTGAATCTGAATCTTTTGTCAATATATATGCCAAGGTATTTGAGTATGTCTACTTGTTCAATAACTTTGTTGTTAAGATAGATATTAATTGCTTTGTTGTTTATTTTTTTCTTCCTTGTTATCATTATGGCTTTTGATTTAGACTCATTAGATTTTATTTTATTTTCTTTGGCCCATAATTCAATGTTCTTTAAATCCTGATTGGCAAAATTTTTGGCATCAAGTGTAATCTTCCCCTTTGTCATGACTAGCTGATCATCTGCAAAGGCAATTACTTCTATTCGCTTAGAGAATTCTAAATTAAACAGAGAATTATAGAGAATGCTCCAGAATCCAGGTCCGCAACACGATCTTTGTGGACATCCCCTCTTAACTTGCTTTTCCATCTTGAACTCACTAGAGCAAAGACTGGCTGTTCTGCCTTTGAAATAGCTCTGGGATAGCTTGTATAAGTTGCTTGGGCACTTTACTTTTCTTAAATTGTTTAGTATTCCAGGCCACCAAGCAGCATCAAATGCACCTTTCACATCCAAGCTTACCAAAATGATACATCCAAATTCATCTAAATTAATCTCCTCAACTGATTTCATGGACATGCCTGCATCAACTGTGCTTTTTTGAGCCATAAATCCATACTGCCTGGTATTGAACAGATTTCTTGAATTCATGTGGTGCTCAATTCTTTTTATCAAACGCTTTTCTAAGATTTTTCCATTTACATTTAGTAAGCTTATAGGTCTAAATTTTGTCACACATTCACTTTGTTCTTTGCCAGGTTTCACAATGGGAATTATCAGTGAGCGCTTCCATCTTGCAGGGAATATTCCAGTTTCCAGGCTCTTGTTGTATACTGCAGTGTGGAAAAGTGGGAAGTTCTGAAAGGCGATGAGCAGTATATCACTTATATAGAATAAAAAGAAGTATTTCAGAAAGTGGAGTGCCATTGTTACTAAAATTAGGCAAGTGAGTCAACCTTGTATATACCACAGAACTGACGATAGGGGAGAAATCCCCAGAAACTAGTTTTCATAAAAAAACTTGTAAGTGGAGAAAAGTATATACAAGGTTGACTCACTTGCCTAATTTTAGTAAGTATATCACTTGTTATCCCATCTTCTCCTGGTGTCTTCTTCGGGTTGAAAGCTTTTATTATTCTCGCTATTTCTCCAACTGTAAATTCCTTATCATTTGGTGTATGCATCAGTTGTGCTGCTGTCCTCCTAAGTTCTTTATGCTGATCAGTGTCGTCCTCTTCATTGTCTTCAGGAGTAAAGTTTTCCAGCATATACTTTAGTGTGCTTAAGGTATCTTCAGTGTAAGTTCCATCTTCTTTTCTGAGTGTAGTGAGCGAAGTCTGACCTCTAGTTTTGTGAGCTGCCATCTTGTAAACTGCAGTACATGGGTTTGAACCATCAGTTGCACTACAGAATTCCTTCCACGACTTCACTTTCTCAGCCTGTATTTTTATTTGATACTGTTGTCTAACTTGCAGATATTGATTTCTTCGCTCTTCTCTTAGACGGAATGCTCCACTGCATGCTTCGTGGATGCTAGTGTAGTAAATCTCAATCAGGTGTTCAATATCTAAGCTGAATCTAACCTTTTCAACCAATTCTTCATCTAAAGCCTCCAGGTTTCCATTGCAGTTGAAATTGCTGGTGAAGCTTCTTGTTAAGGGTTCTTTAAATTTGCCATAGTTTTGTGGATTTATAACATATCCGATTGCTGTGTGTGTGTGTGTGTGTGTGTGTGTGTGTGTGTGTGTGTGTGTGTGTGTGTGTGTGTGTGTGTGTGTGTGTGTGTGTGTGTGTGTGTGTGTGTGTGTGTGTGTGTGTGTGTGTGTGTGTGTGTGTGTGTGTGTGTGTGTGTGTGTGTGTGTGTGTGTGTGTGTGTGTGTGTGTGTGTGTGTGTGTGTGTGTGTGTGTGTGTGTGTGTGTGTGTGTGTGTGTGTGTGTGTGTGTGTGTGTGTGTGTGTGTGTGTGTGTGTGTGTGTGTGTGTGTGTGTGTGTGTGTGTGTGTGTGTGTGTGTGTGTGTGTGTGTGTGTGTGTGTGTGTGTGTGTGTGTGTGTGTGTGTGTGTGTGTGTGTGTGTGTGTGTGTGTGTGTGTGTGTGTGTGTGTGTGTGTGTGTGTGTGTGTGTGTGTGTGTGTGTGTGTGTGTGTGTGTGTGTGTGTGTGTGTGTGTGTGTGTGTGTGTGTGTGTGTGTGTGTGTGTGTGTGTGTGTGTGTGTGTGTGTGTGTGTGTGTGTGTGTGTGTGTGTGTGTGTGTGTGTGTGTGTGTGTGTGTGTGTGTGTGTGTGTGTGTGTGTGTGTGTGTGTGTGTGTGTGTGTGTGTGTGTGTGTGTGTGTGTGTGTGTGTGTGTGTGTGTGTGTGTGTGTGTGTGTGTGTGTGTGTGTGTGTGTGTGTGTGTGTGTGTGTGTGTGTGTGTGTGTGTGTGTGTGTGTGTGTGTGTGTGTGTGTGTGTGTGTGTGTGTGTGTGTGTGTGTGTGTGTGTGTGTGTGTGTGTGTGTGTGTGTGTGTGTGTGTGTGTGTGTGTGTGTGTGTGTGTGTGTGTGTGTGTGTGTGTGTGTGTGTGTGTGTGTGTGTGTGTGTGTGTGTGTGTGTGTGTGTGTGTGTGTGTGTGTGTGTGTGTGTGTGTGTGTGTGTGTGTGTGTGTGTGTGTGTGTGTGTGTGTGTGTGTGTGTGTGTGTGTGTGTGTGTGTGTGTGTGTGTGTGTGTGTGTGTGTGTGTGTGTGTGTGTGTGTGTGTGTGTGTGTGTGTGTGTGTGTGTGTGTGTGTGTGTGTGTGTGTGTGTGTGTGTGTGTGTGTGTGTGTGTGTGTGTGTGTGTGTGTGTGTGTGTGTGTGTGTGTGTGTGTGTGTGTGTGTGTGTGTGTGTGTGTGTGTGTGTGTGTGTGTGTGTGTGTGTGTGTGTGTGTGTGTGTGTGTGTGTGTGTGTGTGTGTGTGTGTGTGTGTGTGTGTGTGTGTGTGTGTGTGTGTGTGTGTGTGTGTGTGTGTGTGTGTGTGTGTGTGTGTGTGTGTGTGTGTGTGTGTGTGTGTGTGTGTGTGTGTGTGTGTGTGTGTGTGTGTGTGTGTGTGTGTGTGTGTGTGTGTGTGTGTGTGTGTGTGTGTGTGTGTGTGTGTGTGTGTGTGTGTGTGTGTGTGTGTGTGTGTGTGTGTGTGTGTGTGTGTGTGTGTGTGTGTGTGTGTGTGTGTGTGTGTGTGTGTGTGTGTGTGTGTGTGTGTGTGTGTGTGTGTGTGTGTGTGTGTGTGTGTGTGTGTGTGTGTGTGTGTGTGTGTGTGTGTGTGTGTGTGTGTGTGTGTGTGTGTGTGTGTGTGTGTGTGTGTGTGTGTGTGTGTGTGTGTGTGTGTGTGTGTGTGTGTGTGTGTGTGTGTGTGTGTGTGTGTGTGTGTGTGTGTGTGTGTGTGTGTGTGTGTGTGTGTGTGTGTGTGTGTGTGTGTGTGTGTGTGTGTGTGTGTGTGTGTGTGTGTGTGTGTGTGTGTGTGTGTGTGTGTGTGTGTGTGTGTGTGTGTGTGTGTGTGTGTGTGTGTGTGTGTGTGTGTGTGTGTGTGTGTGTGTGTGTGTGTGTGTGTGTGTGTGTGTGTGTGTGTGTGTGTGTGTGTGTGTGTGTGTGTGTGTGTGTGTGTGTGTGTGTGTGTGTGTGTGTGTGTGTGTGTGTGTGTGTGTGTGTGTGTGTGTGTGTGTGTGTGTGTGTGTGTGTGTGTGTGTGTGTGTGTGTGTGTGTGTGTGTGTGTGTGTGTGTGTGTGTGTGTGTGTGTGTGTGTGTGTGTGTGTGTGTGTGTGTGTGTGTGTGTGTGTGTGTGTGTGTGTGTGTGTGTGTGTGTGTGTGTGTGTGTGTGTGTGTGTGTGTGTGTGTGTGTGTGTGTGTGTGTGTGTGTGTGTGTGTGTGTGTGTGTGTGTGTGTGTGTGTGTGTGTGTGTGTGTGTGTGTGTGTGTGTGTGTGGTGTTGTGTGTGTGTTGTGTGTGTGTGTGTTGTGTGTTGTGTGGTTGTGTGTGTGTGCGCGCGCGCATGTCCCGCAGTAGTTTATTATTAACTATGGTCAAGTCAATCCAACTTTTACCATTTTGTGTTTCGAAGGTTGGCACTCCACTGTTTTCGTTGAGAATATGTAGGTTGTGTAAAAAATGTGCCCTTGTGTAAAAAATACGACTCATCTATAATTTAATAATATGTAGGTTGTTCGTAGTAATAAATGCTTCCAAGTTTCTGCCTCGTTCATTGGATAGGGTGTCTTGCCATAATTTGCTTCTTGCATTGGTGTCTGCTAGAATCATCAATCCCTGACCAGTGGTAAACTGCATAATTTTTTTCCATATTTTGAATGTCGTTTTCTATATCTGCATGCCCATCGAAGTACATACTAGCTCCAAAAAAGTCTTTATTCCCGTGTGTCACCTGTATAACCACACAGTCTTCATCTGATACCTGTCTGATTGTGGTGGCATCAATGTCTTTATTATTTATTATAATTGCAGCCCTTGATCTGTGATCACCAGCAGTAAAATTCCTAGATGTTAATGGCATGCCAGCTAACTTGTTATTTATTAAATAGGGCTCCTGTATAAATGCTAAGTCTATACATTGCTCATGCATTAGTTGCACCAAGTTAGAAGTTGCTATTCAAGAGTGTTGAACATTTACTTGAAAACACAACAAGTTGTATTTACTTTTATCCATGTTAGTAATCTGTGTTTTGTTCGATTCTTTTCAGTGCAAAGTGATAGCTGGGGCATTGTCCATCAAGTGCAGAGTGATTAACATTTATCGCTTCATCTTTGTTGTATTTTTTTATAGTTAATGCAGTTTATGCACCTATATTCTTCTTTTTTTGCAGGGCACTCCTTCAAAAGATGATCTCCTGAACATTTTGGACATTTTTGTTTCACTTTGTAGTCAGAAGCCTTGTGATTATATTTGCAACATTTGTAGCACTGACTAACTCTAATGTAATCATTCCAATTACAAATGTGCCAGCCAATTTTCAGTTTCCTATCAATTATCCGATTTCTTGCTGCTGCACTCAGTTCTAGAATAATGTTCTTTTGTTTCTTCCTATCCTCGAATGCAAATAGTGCCTTCAGTTCACTCTTGTATTCTTCCATTTCTCTATTTTGTGTTGTTACTGCGGCTACTATATTATCAGGTGTGATGTTATCTGGAACGTTGAAGATAATTATTTTTGGATTCCATAGCTCTCTCAAATTGACATCCAATTCTGCTCCACATTTTTCAGTTATATTCTTGCAAATAATATCTATTTCTTCATTGTTCTCTGTCTCAATGAGAAGATGACCACTCTTGGTAGCTTTGATAGCATTTACTCCCACTTTCATCTCCACTGGATTCAGCTTACTTTTGATTAAAGTTTTCATATACTCAGTGCTTTGATTATTCCTTGACTTCACCACTAAACTATGCGGTTTTGTATTTCCCGGCTACAGTTGCAGCGTAGCTTCGGTCCCCGATGCTAGATGGCAGACAACACTGCGAGCCCACTTCACAAGCTGGTTGTGCTGGTCCCGCAACAGATGGCACAGGCTGGCCCGCAGGTGACTTATTACCATGGCCCCTGGAATACCGCTGTTTCACATTCTTCATCTCAAATCCCAGGCCATTCAACTCTCTCCTTCTCCGAAATATCATTTCTTAGCTTAACAAATGCTTTCCTTAATTTACTTACGGCTTTCACTATGTTATCCTTCAAGTCACATCGTAAATTTTTGCTAATTTCTGTCACACTAAGCAATGATTCAAGAGCACTTTCAACACACGAATCCACATCATCCACCATCTTACTCATGTCCATATGTATGTATTTTCTTTTTCTTTATTGATAACAATCAGCATGCCCCACTACATAGTAGTATTACATGCATTACATTACATCTTTTAACAGTTGATTTTACAAATTGTACATATTTACATGTTAACATTACATTACATCTTTTAGCAGTTGATTTCACAAGTTATACACATTTTCATATATTTACAAGTTAACGGAATTGATGTATTTACAAAATGCTTTTAAATGGTGTTTTACAAGAGTCTCGTTGGTTACTGGCCACTTGCTTCCATTTTTATTTACATCTTGTATTAGCTTGGCCCTTTGCTGTCTTTTGTCTACACATTCGTATATTATATGGTTTACGGTTTGTTGAGAGCTATTACATGTGCATTTTGGATCCTCTACTATATGAAATCTGTGTAAATAGGCTTTGGTTTTCCTGTGGCCGGAAACTATTGCTGTGAAAATTGGTGTTATAGGAAGCTTTCTCTTGAGTCTATCTTTTACTGATGGAAAGAATAATTTGCTGAGAGCCCCTTTGTCCGTGAAGATGAATTTAGTAATGATGATAGTGACAATGAGTTAATCGTTGACAAAATAAGAAGCCAATCACTTAACCCTGATGATACTAAATGTCAGTTAAATAGATTACCCATACACAATTATTCCAAAGAGGGAGAGGATGAAAATGAATTTCAACATATGTTAAATAAGAAATTGAATGACACATACCACAAAAATGAAGCGCAGAAAAAACTGTTAGAATCATGCTTGATTAAGAATAGGAAAGTGTTCAGTTCGAAACCTGGCCTATGTAATGTGTATACTCATACTTTTAAGGTCCAAGAAACTGACCCATATTCACATAAAAGCCGTCCCCATACCACTGGCTATAAGGAAACAAGCATCCGAGGTGATCTAGAAAATGCTGGAAGATAATATAATTGAGATATCCAATACACATCCTTTGTGTTGGGTGCACAAATCAGATGGTTCCTTGTGCATGACCATAGATGCCAGGAAGATTAACTCTTTAATGCAACTAGACCATTTCAGACCTTTAGGCAGAGACGAAGTACCAGTGGCAGCTTCTGAGGTAGTGCTGCTGTGCCATGGCACCATCTGTATGAAAACGAAAGAAAGAGAAGTGTATAGGAATTGCGCAAAAAATATTGTTTCTGAGTGTCTGCTCCCTCGTGTAAATAGGCGTGTTAAATGCAAGCGCTCTGTCCTGGTTGTTTTCCTTGGCTTGGTGCCGATTCCGAATGGCACCGTCTACGCTCATAAGCGCCTGCGTTAAGGGCTAGGATGTCTGCTTATACACGACTTCTTATGGGAGAAGGCAGTGCCTAGATTTCTCTGGCGCATAACTTACGCTTTATCCGCTAGAGTGCAGTAAAGCACGGGACTTAAGATACCCATCTCTCTACTGATTACACAGAAAATGAAGCTAGTTACAGTGGAATAATAAATATTATACAAATAAAAATATTTAGTAATATTTAGTAATTATTTTCCACTTTCACCGATATGGACGTGTATAGACGTCTTGCGCATACATGCATTTAATGCTCATTTAACGCCAATTATTTTAATCTTGCTATTTTACAATAAATTTAAATTAGTTCTATAAGGAATGTAAATGTGTCTTTTTGAATTGTAACCTCCAAAACTAGATAAACACCCACGGGCACATCTGCAGATTCACACCAAATAATATTGGTTTCCTTGCAAACTTCTTTTTCGCAACACACTACACATTTTCGAAATGGTTGCGACTTTTTTGGTTGTGGGTGGTATCCTTTTAGGAAAGTGTTTTCTCTCAAGTATGAGGGGTGATGTCGTGGTGAATTTCCTACCCCCTAGTATAAAGAGGCCTCTGAGTATTATAATACTCAATTAGGTTACGAGCTCTTTATACGCGCAAGTACAGGTAGATGAATGTCTTGCATGAATTTACAGTTCTGAAAATTACTAAACAACTGTGCATTACAGTTCTGAAAATTACTAAACAACTGTGCATAGTTACATCCAGTGGTATAAAAATACTTTTTTTTTTACCATTTAACTGTTTTCCGTAAAGAGGGATAGCTAGTAATAGCTGATCCGCATCACCCAAATTTGACCCGCCATTTTCCCAAACAATGGAGTAGCTAACATGCCATCTGTAGACCAGCACACGTCACTACTACGTAAGTACTAAAGATCTCCTTCATAATCGTACAACAAATCTTCCAGATTTTCTACAGTAATATCAGAAGCCTGTACACATCATACCCAAGCTAATTTATTTGCTACATTACGGGGATAAGCCATGGTTAACATTGAAATTTAACAATTTCAAATGTGCCGTTCATTTAGCTCTTGATAGCTATAAGAAATAACTTTGAACACAAAGAGATTATAAATAACTAAAATACAGAGCGAAAACAGCTGCATAAGGCTACTAGAAACCTTGGTTGAGAAACACTGTAATAACAGATGCTGACAGAGAGTTTTCTTTCCATTGTGTGAGTGTGTAACGCAATATATTCTCATATGATTATCGCTTGGTATAGCATAAATAAACTAAACTTGAACCGGAGAAGTTGCTTGCATAGCTATACATACATACATTGGCTCGTATACACACAAAACAAAATGATTCAAATATTAGGCACGTTCGGCACAAAGAATGGCTTTTGCTACAGTGAAACAAAGTAGTGAAATTTCAACAATTTATTAATGTAGTCTCTACTTTATTGTTACTGTAGATTTATACTGCCTTTAATGAGATTTAAACCAGTTTTTGTTTTGTTTAAATAACTTAATAAATACGGAAGATACGGAATTGTATTTGTGATGCAATTTTACAGCATTTAACAATTTAAATGTCCTGTTCTGTTTATTGGGTATCCGTTTCCAGCCCCTCAAGGGTTTAAATGGCCATCAGCGAAGCGGTTAAGAAGTTGATGACAATACTTCTATCTTCCTTAATCGAAATTAATTTCATGGACATTTGCCCACATCTTCAGTCAACACACCATCTCTCTGTCATGAAATCGTACACGAATGCTTCGTATCACATTCTTCATGAATTGTATTATCAAACTTTTACTGTGCTCGTTACTCGTTACACCTGTGCGTAACAAGAGTACAGATGTAATAAATATCTATTTTCGTTTCCCTGTACGTTCTGTTTGGTACAGTATATTATAAAAAAGGATGGATTATTGATGAGATTACCAAAATCGTTCGAAATTGGTACACATATTTATATTTTAACAACCCTTATTTATTTATTTTGTATTTATTCATTTATTATTTATTCTTTGATTCATTATTTATTTATTTATATTATTTAATTAATTAATTATTATGGCACCACCAATAAAATGCCTCACCGGCCGCCCCTGCGAAGTACTACCTAAATTACGACATGGAAGATACTTTTCTAAACTAAACTTGCTGTCATCTTACTGGCAGATCCCACTAGACAAATCAGTGAGGAAATATACTGAATTTAATTTCGGAGGTAAAATTTATCAATTTAAAACATATGGTTTTGGTTTAGCAGTCAGTGGCAGTGCTTTACTTCTAACACATCCAAAAAGATATATTGGAGAATGAATCTACTCTACCAAGGACCGTGTAGAATCACCAATCAATTTGGAGACCATATCTATGAGTTGGAAAATGAAAAAGGAAAAATGATGGGAAGGAACATAAATCATTGCTAAAACCTTTCAAGAAAAGAGACCAGAAGACAAACAAATAAAACGGCACTCAAAAGTATCCAACATTTATAACACAGGAAGTAAGTCAACCCACCTGAATCATACAACTAAGTTTGTTTAAAAAAAATGTGTTCAAATTATTAATGAATATGTATTTTTATTTTCTCAGTACTGAATAATGTTTACTTTTAGACTAATTGTTGTTGATCATTGTTATGAAATATTGTTGTAGGGGTAGTCTTCGAAATATATGGAAACTCATTGTTGAATTAATTAAATAAGACTATCTTCCATATATTTCGAAGAGAGGCATCTGAAACAATTTAAGTAATTAATATAACAGATGTCTCACTTTACATACTTTGACAATCCTTTATAAAATAATTATTTAAATGTTAAAATTAGATTAAGAAAAATTTATTTAAAAAGAATGATGATATAAAGAAAAGCTGAAAGATGTTTAGTTGCTTGCATTGGAAAGTGGAAGGTTTCGAAGGATTGCGCAGGCTAGTGTGCTCTCAACGTATGTAAAGCATTGAGGGGTATAATTGATGTTTGGAAAAGTTTCCTTTTAATTGAAATACAGGTTTCGTAGAGCAAAGGAGGAACTGCCATTTTGTTTTAATTTGTGGCTCAATAATCACTTCCCATCTGAGACTGCCCCTGAAGGTAGTATCTTGTGCGAGCACCGGAGCAGCTGTGGAACTGCTAGAGTCCGGCAACTGGATTTTCACCGAGGATCACCATCATCTTTTCCTCCACAACTCACTTTCAGCGACACCAAGTCGTTACAAATGGTGCCACAACGTGAAGCAGAACTTCGAGAATATCATCACAACGAGTACACCATTCCCACCACATACGCATTAGTAGCCTAGTCGTTACACCATATATAGGCTAAGGCTTGGATAGAGAGTCAAACTGAAAAATTTAATGCCAGTTACTTTATTGTGTTAGTTACATAAAGAAAATATCACATTGCAGTACTCATGCTCTCAACAGCTTTTAGTTTTCTTAGCAAAAGCAAACTTCTCTTATGATCATTAAGTATACTATGGCAATGTGGGTAACATTATTGGAAAATAATGATTAATTTAATTTTAAGTAGGAACAATGGAAATAATGAGGAATGTGGCATAACAAAACACTATTTTCTACAAAATTTTATAATACAAAAAAATTGTAAATAATTGAAAAAACTTATTTGTTGTCAATTTTTAGCAACAGCTTCTCAAACTAGTCCCTCAATAATATAAAAATTTAAGTAATGAAATGTTAAAAACCACTACAATAGTGTTTTTCAATTTGCACGTCACTGTTACTTAATTCCTCCAAAAACGCATAAATTATAAGTAGTTTATTTCAATATAGCTTACTAGTATTGTTTTCAACTATGCATTAGCTGGTGTTTCTGATTGGCATGTGCTGCCAAAGATAGCCATGACACGTATTAGCTGGCACATATTTGGCCTACACCATTGCCTCTACTTACCGCTAGTGTATAGAATGAATGCCCATAATGCAGTCAAACCATGTTGAATTTGATGTGGCACTGATCTTTAGAATAATAATATAACAGTGTGACAAACTTACAATATGTAATTGAAAAAAAAAAAAAACTATTTGTAGTCAATTTTTAGACACTTCATCACTTACATTTTATGTTTTTGAGGGACGAGTTTCGAAAGCCATCACCTCCATTATCAAACTCTTTCAAACTATCTGTTGCCGTCTGCTCTCCTCTCTCTAGCGGTGGAACTATGAACCTCTTTGTCGAACTATCTACTGGTGGGACTTCAAAGTTCATTACTCTGTCCTTATTTTTCCTTATGAATATGTTCTCCCATGTTGTCAGTTTATTTTGGTTTATCACAACTTTTAGTAATTTTCAATTTGGATGAATGTCATTGTTTTCGTTCCAAAAATGAAATGATATTGCTCACTTATCTAAGCATTTACTTAGACTTATAGACCCTTGAGTCTCTAATATTTTAAAATTGTATCTTGCACTCTGAAAATTTGTTACATGCACATAAATGTACATTTCTTCATAAATATATTCATATATGAAAACATTACACAGTGTTTAAGTTACAAAAGGAAATGCAGACACAGACAAATTGTTCATCAATAGGAGACTGAACATGTGTATAACATGTGGAGATATTAATCACTGTACTATGATACAGCACTATGAAGTACTACATATCCTATTCTTAATGTGATGTATTTATACTTTAATATGCAGTGCATAGTATTGTTTTCATGGTTAAAAAGAACAAGAGCATTTAATGTGACCAGAGAGGCAATTCCTGCCAAGGGACAAGTGTGAGTGTAAGTGATTATGCACATGAGAAATTCAGAAAGCCAAGAGACAAAACCGGTTTAGAAAGTTTGTTTGCAGTCCACCATGTCTTCATGGAATTTGAATGGAATGCTGAAATCTGTACTACTAGCCCTGAAAGAATTCTATGTCTTTCATACTAGCCAGTCCATCTGAAAACAAAAACTTCATCACAATACAACAAAAATTCCACATATCTTACCTTTAATTTGCGAATATCTAGAACTGCATATGCATGTGTTGGAACAAGCCCACTTCGTTCTGCCACTGCATCACTCATTTCTCCAGTAGCCACAGTAATGAGAACATCACCCTTGTGAAATCTGGTAAGTAGCTTCTCAAATACAGCATCAGCATTAAAAGTTTCTGAAGTAGTTTGAATGGCCATTCTTTCTGGAATCCAACCTGTCAGGGCATGAAGGTCTATATTCTGGAAAACAGCATTAGAATATATTTTCACAACATATTATTGTTCTGCTATGATGAAATGACAGCAGGATGGTAACAATAAATAATTAAATTGAACTATCCCATCCTCTAATTTTTTGTGGTTTACTTTTGTGAAGTTGCAGACTATAACAGTCCTTATAGACAGTCTGCAGAACATACAAATCAGTACAGAGGAGGTGTGCTTTCCTCCCCCTACCATAAGACAGGTGGTCTGCACATGCCTGCTTCCTTCTTTTTACTACTTGAATATATTCCAGAAATGCTTGTTTGTGGAAGCTTGCTTTGCATCTTTTTAATTTTCTGTTTATCTTTTTAAAAGGAAAAACAGCAAATGAAGCAGCTCGGTTCAATTCAATTCACTGATCATCATATGGACAGTTAAAACAGGGACACTATTAAGAAGAATTCAATGTTATAAATTCTATTGTATTTAAGTAGAATTTTGTTAGTATGCTCCTCATGGTGATGATGATGATGATGATGATGATGATGATGATGATGATGATGATGATATATAAGGGCGCTCAACTACGGCAGTCATCAGCGCCCTTTAGAAAACTAGTCATGGCAAAAGCCAGATATAAAACTTTCTAAAAACTATACAAGTGTAACAAAACCTATTAAAAGTACACGTACATAAAAAAAATCTATCAAAACCTAATAAAAATTTTGTTCACCTATTTCACCTTTTTTTTTCCCCCACCTTTCCACTGACACAGGTCTCCACGCACGGCCTACACGTGGGTGGGCCTGTTGACCGTCTCCCTCAACCATGAAGAGGAGCCCACACGAGGGAGACTGTTGGATCGGGACCCCGGGTGCGCCAAACCCGTACCTACCAAAGTAGGCCCCTGGGGGGATGCTCCTCATAACATAGTTTCCCTATATAACATTTAATTATGTAAATCCTAGTACCAATACCTTAATATCATAAAAATTTTGTTTTAGCGTGTATGCCCACTCCTCATTACTATATTCAAATTAGTTCAGTAGTTATTTAGATTTGGGGCAATCCTTGGGACTGCAGTACTTAATTTCAAAATGCATATCATATGACATAAAGTGATGTGTTACAGTTTTAGTTTGGCAAAGTAACTGGCCCAGGGAACTCAAAAGCATTGAGCATGATTTTGATGTATGTTAAACTCATTCAGTGATGGTAAACTTCTGGTGTTGGACAAAGTACAGCACATTTTATACTTGGTATTATCTATATGTTTGCAATGGAAAACAAGATGTGACAAACAGTAAAAACTTGAAGAATCTAATTAAACTAGACAGTAACCTGAACATGAAACATGTGGTCATACATTATATTGCCGAAATTTACCATTCATCAACCTGGATCATAACTAACATGCAACATCAATGACAAATGAAAAAGCTATTTGTAGCAGGTTTTTCACATTCTTTCACTTACATTTTTATTTTTTGAGGGACTATGTTTTATTTTTTGAGGTCCAACCTCAAAGTTGGACCTTCAAGGATGAAAATGAAAGCAACAGCTCACAAAATTTGTCTCTCAAATAATAAAGATGCAAGTGACAGAATGTGAAAAACTGACTACAAATAGTGTTTTTGAATTTGGACATCACTGTTATTAAATTCCTCCAAACATGCATAATTAATAATAATTCTTTCAGTCATCATTTTAGCTTGAGTTTTGGTTCTTGGGTTCACTAGGTCACTTTGTATGTTGAACAAGTTGATCTGAGGTAAGAAAATAATTTGCAGACAACAAACCATCTGCAGATGATTTAAAAATTTAAATAAGTATTTTACTTGGGTACGTTTATTCTGTACTGGGATAGGAGATCCCCTTCTGGGAGTCTTCTAGTAAATACTACGATAAAGAGTTTAAATTACAAAAAGGAATTAACAGATTAAGCTTTTTTTTTTCCATCAATTAACTATATTATTAAGCAAGTCAATCAAAAGTACTTCTACCAAACACTGTTAACAGAGTCAACATGAAAAATTCAATGCCATGGCCGGGACTTGAACCATGGATCTCCTGGTTTCCGTACAGTCGCTCTAACCCATTGAGCTACCATGGCCAACATGCCGTTCTGACATTAAATTCTCCATTTGACTCGTATATTTCCCTGGTAGACCACTAGGGGCTCTCGCATCCGAGATACACTGTTTGTGGCCACTTACTATCATAAAACCTTAGCCTATATATGGCTAGTGTGAAGAAATTATTAATTTCCATCAATTAACTAAATTTAACTAAATTTAAATTTAAGAGTTCTAACTCCACATTGTGTTTATATTCCCCTCAGGGGCCCTTTTGGGTACAAGGAGTGGTGACCCCGAGGTACCTGAGCTACCCAGTGTCCGGGGGTATAGCCGGGCCACCCTGTCTGCCGGGGACATAAATAGGGAGACCTGGTCCTCCAAGTTGGGAGTTGGGCATGAGGTTAACAACCTCACCCTGGAAAAAAACACTTGTTGAGAATACAAAAGTGAATCGAGAATATATTGACACATTGCTTCACTCACACTGTTTATTTACAGGACATGTTTCAAGAGCTCTTGCTCCTATCCTCAGCTGATACTCGATTAGTGAAAGTTGTAGTGGTTTCTTCTTTCTCCATATTGTCAATAGATGGCGTGATGTACTTGTCAAAGATGTCCGGTGGTGGAGTTTCAAAATTCATGACTCTATGACGATTTTTGTTAATGAAGATTTTTTCCCATACGGAAAGGTCTATGGGGTGATTAACGTATTTTATTAGAGATGTTTCCAAATTGATGTCATGTCTAGTATTCAAAAAATGAAAAGCCACTGCTGATTTTTCTCTTTCACCATTTTTAATGTTTCTCATATGTTCTTTAGTTCTGATGTTAATATTTCTTTTTGTTTTTCCTATATAAATTTTAGGGCAAGTTTCACATTTGATCTCATAGATTCCGTCATAGAGTCATGAATTTTGAAACTCCACCACCGGACATCTTTGACAAGTACATCACGCCATCTATTGACAATACGGAGAAAGAAGAAACCACTACAACTTTCACTAATCGAGTATCAGCTGAGGATAGGAGCAAGAGCTCTTGAAACATGTCCTGTGAATAAACAGTGTGAGTGAAGCAATGTGTCAATATATTCTCGATTCACTTTTGTATTAATTTCTGCTTCACTGTCGCTAAGCTTCTTTCAAGTTTATACTTTGACTTGTTCAGAAGCCCACAGGAAATGAAACTGGATGGACTAACCGATGGCGATCTGGCAATGAAATAAGGACCGGTACATGGAATATTTTATCTCTATATAGACCAAGGGCACTACAGATGCTCTTAAATCAATTACAAAAATATAAACTGGACATTACGGCCATTCAGGAGATGAGATGGATAGGGAGTGGTGTGATTGAAAGGAATGACTTTACAGTATTTTATAGTTGCGGAAGTCAGCACCAATTAGGTACAGGGTTCATTATTAGTAAGCATGTTAAACATCTTATAATTGTATCGAGATTTAACTGTATTGGAACACTACAGTGAAGCGAAATAATTATTAATTTTTAGATGAGTCGTATTTATTACACATCTGCTTCACTTTCGTACCTATTTTGAGGACATGTTTCGCAAATCATCGTTTGCATCTACGGCTCTTATGCGACTAAAGCTTGATCCAGCGGTGTGGGTAATTCTGGGGTTGCTGCTGCCATCTGTTGATTTAGTGATGAACTTAAATGTGGGATTCTCTTCTGGCGGGATTTCAAAGTTCATTAGTTGGTTTTTATGTTTTTCTATGTATATCCTCTCCCATATGACGAGTTCACTATGTTTTTGTACGTATTTTAGTAATTCTGTGCTATCCTCAATTTCATGATTTTCAGACCAGAAATGAGCTGCTATTGCGGACTTATCAATATTTTTGTATCTTAAGTGCCTGAAGTGTTCTTTCTTTCTAGTGCCTATGTTTCTTTTTGTCCTCCCTATGTAAATTTTTTCACAGTCTTTACACTTAATCTTGTAAATGCCTGACTTTTCCTCTGGTTTTATCTTATCAGTATTATTACTGTGAAGTAGGTTTTTAATGTTGTAATTGTTTTTTGGTGCCAATGTTATATTGTATTTCTTGAATATTTTTTGGAACTTTTTTGTGGCCCAGGGGTGGTAAGTAAATTTAACAAATCTAATTTCTTGTTTTATTGGTGTGAGAGCTGTGATCTGTTTTAATCTCTTTTGAAGTTTGAATGATTTTAGTTTTTTATCTACAAGGTTTTTTTCCATATCCATTTTTAATTGCAGTTTTTAAGATTTGATGGTATTCGTTTTGATATTCTTGCTGGCTGAGAGGTAGATTTACTAATCTGTGTGTGAGACTGTTGATGGTTGCATGTTTGTGTGGAATTGGGTTGAAACTATTTGCTTTGATGTAATTATCTGTGTGTGTTGCTTTTCTATGGATGCCAATATCTAGTTTCTCATTGCTTTTTTTGATTTTAAGGTCTAAAAACGGTAGAGTACAGTCCTCTTCAGTTTCCACTGTGAATTGTATGCTGGGTTCTTGCAGGTTGAGTAGTTTCAAAGCATCATCTATTTATCGAGATTTAACTGTATTGGAACACCACAGTGAAGCGAAAAATTATTAAATTTTAGATAAGTCATATTTTTTACACATCTGCTTCACTTTTGTATGTGTAAAAAATATGACTCATCTAAAATTTAATAATCATCATCTATTTGTTTGTAGGGCACTATTGCAAAGATGTCGTCTACGTATCTGTACCATGTTTTAAACATATGAGGGAAGGCTTTAGTTATATGTGTTTCGAAAAAGCTCATGTATAGATTGGCCAAAAATGGTGATAGCAGGCTTCCCATAGCTAGTCCTGAAATTTGTTTATAATATTTTCCATCGAAGACAAAATAATTTTGATGTATACATATTTCAGTCATTGCCAAATATTCTTCTATTGCATTGGCATCTAGGTTTATAGAATTTAGCCCTACCCTTGCAAGACTATATGGTTTGCCTAAAATACACAAACCCAACATACCCATGAGACCCATTATAAATAATATAAACACTCCTACTTACCTTCTGGCAAAATGGCTGTCCAAAAAATTTCAGTCCTTTCCACAATTTCATACTCTGAGCATAAAAAACTCTTTAGACCTGGTAGAAAAAATTCAAAATCTTAAACTAAAACCTCATGACACTTTAGTATCCTTTGATGTCCGCTCCCTCTTCCCTAGCATTCCATTAGACAAACTTTTGATTCAACTGAAAAAATGGACAAAAAGAAACATAGGCACTAGAAAGAAAGAACACTTCAGGCACTTAAGATACAAAAATATTGATAAGTCCGCAGTAGCAGCTCATTTCTGGTCTGAAAATCATGAAATTGAAGATAGCACAGAATTACTAAAATATTTACAAAAACATAGTGAACTGGTCATATGGGAGAGAATATACATAGAAAAACATAAAAACCAACTAATGAACTTTGAAATCCCGCCAGAAGAGAATCCCACATTTAAGTTCCTTACTAAATCAACAGATGGCAGCAGCAACCCCAGAATTACCCACACCACTGGATCAAGCTTTAGTCGCATAAGAGCCGAAGATGCAAACGATGATTTGCGAAACATGTCCTCAAAATAGGTACGAAAATGAAGCAGATGTGTAATAAATACGACTCATCTAAAAATTAATAATTCTCTATTTTGTTTAGTTTTTGTGGTAAGTCATTTATCATAATATTAAATAAAGCAGTACTTGACACAAATCCTTGGGGTACTCCTCTATGTGTTTGTTTTGATTTTGATGTAGAATTATCAAAGGTAGTTGTGCAAAATCTTTGAATAAGAAAATTATATACCATTTTAACATTTTGTTTTCTGTTGTTTAAGGACTATGATACAATGAAGCACAAAATTAATACAATTTTGAGTCGAACTAATACTCAATGCTCCATTTATTGCTAGTATTTACCTAGAACGCGTTTCGTTAGGACTTCCTAACATCATCAGCTGTTGTCGACAACAGCTGATGATGTTAGGAAGTCCTAACGAAATGCGTTCTAGGTAAATACTAGCAATAAATGGAGCATTGAGTATTAGTTCGACTCAAAATTGTATTAATTTTGTTTTCTACTCCAATTTTTATCATTTTCTGTAATAGTTTTAATCGAGGTAGAGTGTCATGCATTTTTCAAGTCAACATAAACAGCAACTACTGATCTTCATTTATCTAAATTATCTTTGATGTCTTGGCTTAATGTAGCTATCTATTGAATTGTGGACCGGTGTTTTCTAAAAGCTGCTTGTGAAGGTGAAAGGAGATTTTGTGTCTCCAGGTACCAATTTAAGCGAGCATAAATCATTCTCTCCATTAATTTAGCTAGAACACTGGTCAATGAGATGGGTCTGTAGCTGTCTAGTTTGTTTGATGGTTTCTTTGGCTTTAGTACTGGTATAATGATGGCTTTCTTCCATATTGTGGGAACTGCTGAATTCCAGGATTTGTTGATTAGTGGGAGGAGCATATTTTTTGCGTATGGGCCGAGATGTAAGATCATTTCTCCAGTTATCTTGTCAGGTCCAGGGCTCTTGTGTGGTTTTAGTTGTGATATTGCTGACCCTAATTCTTGAGGTACAAAGTCCTTTTGAAATACTTCATGTGTGTTTTTGGTTTGAAAGTGCTATTTTATGTTGATTTTTTGTAATTTCTCTTCTCTCTTTTTTTGTTTCGAGGTTGGTTGTGAAGCTGTATACATCTTGTTGAAGGAGTCTGCAATCTTAGTGTTGTCTATCAATACTTTGTTCTGGAGAATAATGGGTTCCTTCTTGGTCATTGGTCTTTTGTTGTTTAGTGAGCCAATGAATTTGTGTACTTTTCCACCATCTTTCCTATAATCTATGTTCCTTAAAAATTTATCATAGGACTTTTTCTTGGATGAACTGATTTCTTTTATTAACTGAGCTTTAATTTTCCTCCAATCTTGAACATCTTCAGGCTTTTTTCGTTCTTTCTGCCTTAATTCTGGCTTTTTCTCGTTCTGCTTTTAGTTTTGTGAGTTGTTCTGTCCAAAAGGGTTTGTAACTATAGAAGAAGTTAAGGATATTATACATACGCTCAATAATAACAGAGCACCTGGAATTGATGATATACAAGCAGAAATACTAAAAACCGGAGGCCATAGGGTGGCGGAAACAATACATAAATTTAGATTTAACTGTATTGGAACACCACAGTGAAGCGAAATAATTATTAATTATTAGAAGAGTCGTATTATTAAGAACATAGATTTGCTAATTTTACTTACCACCCCTGGGCCACAAAAAAGTTCAAAAAAATATTCAAGAAATACAATATAACATTGGCACCAAAAAACAATTACAACATTAAAAACCTACTTCACAGTAATAATACTGATAAGATAAAACCAGAGGAAAAGTCAGGCATTTACAAAATTAAGTGTAAAGACTGTGAAAAAATTTACATAGGAAGGACAAAAAGGAACATAGGCACTAGAAAGAAAGAACACTTCAGGCACTTAAGATACAAAAATATTGATAAGTCCGCAATAGCAGCTCACTTCTGGTCTAAAAATCATGAAATTGAAGATAGCACCGAATTACTAAAATACATACAAAAACATAGTGAACTCGTCATATGGGAGAGAATATACATAGAAAAACATAAAAACCAACTAATGAACTTTGAAATCCCGCCAGAAGAGAATCCTACATTTAAGTTCATCACTAAATCAACAGATGGCAGCAGCAACTCCAGAATTACCCACACCACTGGATCAAGCTTTAGTCGCATAAGAGCCGAAGATGCAAACGATGATTTATGAAACATGTCCTCAAAATAAGTACATAAGTGAAGCCGATGTGTAATAAATATGAATCATCTAATAATTAATAAATACATAAATTATTGCAAAATATATGGAGACAAGAGAAAATCCCTGATGAGTGGAAGATTGGCCTAATATGTCCAATATATAAAAAGGGTAACCCATTAATATGTGAAAATTACAGAGGTTACACTTTTATCAATAGTGTATAAAATACTCTCCAAAATCCTATACCTAAGACTGTTACCATTCTCAGAGAAGATCATAGGTAATTATCAAGCAGGGTTTAGACAAGGAAAATCAACAATTAATCAGATTTTCCTATTAAGCCAAATCCTGGAAAAAGCCAAGAAATACAAACTTGAAACCCATCATCTGTTTATCGACTTCAGCTCGGCATATGACAGTATAAATAGACTCGAGCTGAATGAAGCCCTTAAAGAGTTCAAAATACCTGGAAAACTAATAAATTTAATTAGAGCCACAATGAATAATAGTGTATGCCAAGTAAAGGTCCTCTCAGACCTATCAGAACCATTTGAAACCACCAAAGGAGTAAGATAAGGTGAGCAATAACATCTCCCTGGTAGCTCACTAATTAAATCAGTTACACTTTCAAAATACCTATTTATTATAACAAATAACTGCATTACAAAACAGTTGCTTCTATACACCGTCCATGATGCCTCGCAAGCTTCTATCGGCAGAGTGTACCAACATACACAAGAAAGTTACAAAAAATATTGATACTGCTCATCAGAGCTGCCACCACTGTTCCTGGTGGCCTCAACATAAGGAGACTCACTCTCATGCTTATTATTTAATCTAGCATTGGAGAAAGTTATTAGGGATGCTGGCATCCAAACAAGAGGTACAATATTTAATAAGTCCACACAATTACTGGCATATGCAGACGATATAGATTTAATCAGCAGAACAGAAAAGGACATGGTAAGGACATTTATAAACTTGGAACATGCAGCAACTAAGATGGGTCTAAAAATAAATGAAGAGAAAACAAAGTATATGGCGACTAATGTCAAGAAGAAAATTAAAGAGCCAGAAAAATATATCCATATTCCTAACTATAAATTTGAAAGAGTGAATAGATTCACATACCTAGGGTCTCTTGTGAATGAAAGTAATGACATGAAAGAGGAAATTAACCAAAGAATACGAAATGCCAATGGGACATAGTTTAATCTAATAAAACACTTTAAATCAACACTCTTAACATATAAAACAAAAATTAGAATTTATAAAACATTAATAAAACCGGTGCTGATGTATGGATGTGAAACATGGGTCACTACAAAAGAGGATATGGAAAGACTGAACATTTTTGAAATGAAGATACTGAGAAGAACTTATGGCCCAATTAAGGAGAAAGGGGAATGGCGAATCAGATATAACGATGAATTATATAAAATATATAAAGACCCCAATATTGTAAAATCAATTAAAATAGCAAGGTTAAGATGGGCAGGACATGTCCAAAGACTAGATGGAGAGGACATAATTAGGACAGTATTGGAGTGTAAACTGTATGGTGCAAGGAGAGTAGGGAGACCAAACTTCAGATGGACAGATGGAGTATTGGAGGATGTGAAAAGGCTGGAAGTAAAAAATTGGTGGATGGTAGCCAGAAGATGGGATGTCTGGAGGAGGATCCTGAGGGAAGCCGAGGCCCACTCTGGGCTGTAGTGCTAGAAATGATGATGATGATTGTGTTTATATTTTAGAGACAGTACCTACATTCATGAAAACAAGAATATCTTTGAATTCAATGATGGATATCACTTGTATAATGCAAGGACCTCAAAGGCAGTCCATCTCCAACACCACAGATCAACCAGAATATTACATTTTGACATAAAAGCGTAAATTTATACACTAAGCTTCCTAATTGTATCAGAATCTCACATAAATTTTCAAGCTCAAAAATCTGTTTTTAAATCCTACCCTCTTTTCAGCCGAAAACATCCTGCTTACATCCTTTCGGCCATTTAATATATTTCATAAGGCTTTAATCATTAAATTACATCCCTATATTTTAGTTTTATTAATAATTTTATATATAAAGAGTTTGATAAACCATGTACACAAATGTAATACCACTGATGAATAAACAATCTAATGTAATTATAACCACAGAACAATGCACAGAAATAGTAAACAGCACTGTCTGGCATAACCTGGGTACAATTTAACATATGTTTTGCCATTTTTTGGTATTTTAATTTTAAATTTCAGGATAATATAGGTACTTACACTAACCCAAGCCAAAGGTGATCCAACAGATTTTAATTTTCTGCATGAAAAGTGAGCTATAATTCTGAACACTTCTTGTACCCAAATTTTTAATGCAATAAACATGGCTTTGATATCTTTTTGTCTTTTATGATACTTCATTTTTAAAACTAAATAGCATAGATACTTACACTGTTTGACCCAGGGAAATCATATCCTCCCATCACTTTCATATAAGCCTTCTCCAGCAATGAAATCCATAACTCATTTCTGTTTGTAGAATAAGAACACAATAATTCTCTGTGTTTTCCAAGGGGAAGAAAATCATCTATTATAACTTTACGAGGAATTCCATTGATATGTAGCTTCACCATGTATTTTCCTATGACAGTGCAAGAAATATAAAGATGTTAAACCATTTTACATTCATAAAATTAAATGGTCCAAGGGTAAAAGTTAACAAGTCACATTTAAATGTATTACATGAGACAACTTACACAAATCTATGAGGGTTATCACAAAAGTACCTGACCTGATGTATAGAGGGCTATTGTTGTTTCAAACAAATGAGCATGGTAGAAAGTGCCCTCCTTATAAACTTAAGTTTGAAGTTCAACAATTCTACTTTGTTTAGTATTCGTTTGGCAGCCACTGATACTGAACACTCTCAGCAAATTTGTAAATATTGATAAAGCTGTCATCATTATGTGATACAATACCTTCATTAGAAGTATCTTAGCACAATCAATACAAAACCTGAATTACTACATGGCAAGGTGAGAAGGTGTATCAGGAAAAATTCACAACACAGAGATGCAACTGAATGCAACTGACAAGATGAATGAAACGGAGGACGTAGAGGTTAGTTTCCAGCATCATACATATTTTAACAGTGCCATAAGCAACCAAAAAGGACATAAAAATCAAGGAAAAAGGAGATTTGTTTCCCTAGACACTTCCTAAAGTCTTGCATGAAAAACAAAGTATGCCCAAACTGTTAGAAAATACGTAAAAATGAAACGCAACATAAATCAACAAAGGGCAAGCAAATAGAAAATTACATTTGAAATTGTGCAAAATATTA
This sequence comes from Mantis religiosa, assembly GCA_030765055.1. Taxonomy (NCBI): domain Eukaryota; kingdom Metazoa; phylum Arthropoda; class Insecta; order Mantodea; family Mantidae; genus Mantis; species Mantis religiosa. Next base: position 120,209,852 of record CM060949.1, on the reverse strand, counting down.
GGAAATATCATTTGGGACAACTTGGAAAACTGTGCTTTTACACATATAAACACTTGCGTAAACAAAAAAGCACAAAAACAAAATAGGAAAATGCAGGGTCTAATCTTGGGGAAAGCAAACAACACAAAATGCCAGCCTACAAACAAACAGAATCAGAATGAAGTAATAAATATTTTCCATGAAACTTTCACACATGTGGAAATAGCATTCTTAACCGCTTCACCGATGGCCATTTAAACCCTTCAGGGGCCGAAAACGGATATCCAATGCTGCAAAAATGCATCATAAATACAATTCCATATCTTCCGTATTTATTAAGTTATTTAAACTAAACAAAAACTGGTTTAAAACCCATTAAAGGCAGTATACATCTACAGTAACAAAAAAGTGGAGACTACAGTAATAAATCGTTCAAATTTAACTTCTTTGTTTCACTGTAGCAAAAGCCATTCTTTGTGCCGAACGCGCCTAATAAACATTTTGTTTTGTGTGTATACAAACGAATGTATGTATGTAAAGCTACGCAAGCGACTTCTCCGGTTCAAGGTTTTAGCTTTTAATCCTTGTTTCACGTAACGTTGCCCAGTATCTCTTACTGGTCACGTGACCTAATCACCTCTCATTGGCTGATGTTGTGGTAAAGACTGTCATGCGGTAAAAATTATTTCGTTATTTAACATGGTGATATATCTGTATATCATATATGTGTTGGAAGAGAATTGTCAAATTTATATTTTCATAACTGTTTTAATTAAATATATTATGCAACACAGTTGATTTATCTGAAATGCATGTTAATTCTTAAACGAAGTAAAGAGGAGGTTCCTTTGCTCTCAAGCACATGACACGATAGCACGTGCTTCAGCGGTACAAATTTGTTTATATGACTTTTATCACTGACCTTGTTTTGAACTGGATTAGTCATATATCGGCATTCGAAGGTTGTTGTGCCTAGTGCGAAAGCTAAATTATTTTATTGATCGTTTATTGCGCGTGTACTTATATGAATAATGGCAGAGTCTACCGCCAGTTTTTCGTTGAAGTATCGCAAGGGTAAATCATTACAAAGAGGTGAAAAAAGAATTGCAGTGCATGTGTTTAATGCACTTACAGAGAAAAATCTGTCTTTGTCAGTGAGAGAAGTCGAACAGCTGTGCTCTGAAGTTACAGGTGTGAGTGTTAGATCCGTAGGAACATCGCGATGTGAAATTGAGAAAATAGGAAAACTTTCCACTCCTTGGCAAAAGCAGGAATAAACAAAAGTGCGTGCTCGGAGAAAATACGTGAAAAGTGCTGTGCGTCGTCATGTGTATAGTTTTTTCTTTAGAAACGAACTCCCTCACATAAATAACATTTCGTCTGCTGTAAATGAGGATGCAGATTCACCAAATTTCAGCAGATTGCTTATACAGCTGGGGTTTGTGAATGAAAAAAGAGGCAAGAAAAATGTGCTAAAAAAACAGAGGCGATATTGCTATGTGGCGAAGATGTTATTTAATGACAGTCAGACTGTACTGAGATACAAGTAGCAAAATATACTACCTTGACCTGACTTAGGAGATTGAAGAACACACAGAGGGTAAGGTATGGCGTGACACGACTTTTAAGACTGAAAGACAAGCAGTTTTGCAAGGTATGTGTGCGGGTTTTAAAAAATCCCAGTGGAAAAGGCCAAACACCTTTCATTATAAACTTGTTTCAGTTACATTGCTCAGTCATTTAGTTTCAACTTGCTCATTTCATTATAAACTTGTATTTTTGCATGCCTTCATATCCTTATTTGTATGATTTTATTTATCATCCCGGCAGTTATTATGACGTTTACTGCAGGTTTAAATGTGATGGGAAGGCACCGCCTATGGCCTATGGCGCGAAAGCATTAGCCAATTAGGATGAGGGGGAAGGTAGTTGAATGCGGAGTGATACATGTCAGCGGGGCAAGGTTATATGAAACAGAGTATAGTTTAAAAATCCTTTCATGGAAGTGTTGAACTAACCAAATTATGCATACAACAGAATTTCTTCCAGTTTCAAACGAAATATTTCCATCAAACTTCTGGTTTAGCAATGGGCAACCCCTTATCACCCTTCCTGGCCGATCTGTACATGAGTGCACTAGAAATAAGGATCACTAAAGGTTTCCCATGAATGTTCAAACTCTGGCAAAGATATGTAGATGACATATTTGCCATAGTGCCAAAAAAACACATCAGTGATGCACTAAAACTTTTAAATATTCAAGAAAAAAGCATCAAGTTCACTGTAGAAGTTGAAAAAGACGAGTATTTACCATTTTTAGATCTAAAAGACGAGTATTTACCATTTTTAGATCTACAAATAATCAGAAATAAAAATAGAATAAACTTTGGCATTTACAGAAAACCAACACAGACAGACAACTACATAAAAGCTAATGGCTACAATCCAAGATCCCACAAACAGGCAATCTTTAATAGTTTAGCACACAGACTGGTCAACATCCCTCTCACAGCAGAAGAATACAAAATAGAATACAACAAAATTATCGAAATAGCACAGAAAAATGTGTTCCCAAATCACTAGTAGACAAAAAAGTGAACTTAGCAAATAAGAAGAAACTACTAAAGGAAACCACAACCCTCTCAGCTACAGAAACTAAAATGATCTTCAAAAAATTCACTTACCATCCATGGGCCTTTGATAAATTCAAAAAAGTCTTCAAAAAACAAACCATTCAACTAGCTCCAGTGAACCATTACTCCTTAAAAAACCTAATTTGCTCAAACATCAAAGATGCCATTCCATCTAACAAAAAATCTGGTATATATCAAATTGAATGCTGTGACTGTAGTCAAATTTATATTGGAAAAACCAAAAGAAATTTAGAAGCAAGAGCAAAGGAACACTTTAGGAACATAAAATACAAACAATTAGAAAAATCAGCAGTTGCCACGCATTTTTGGGAAAAAAACCACAACATAAATCCAGAACCAAAATTACTAAAACATACAACAGGAAAACAAGAACTGTCCACATGGGAACAAATCTTTATTTCAAAAAATAGGAACAAAGTATTCAATTTCGACATCCCCCAGAAAGATTTGTTCAGCAAGTTCCTCGAACCACCACCACAGGAGACCGATGACAAAATATTGCCAGCTACACCAATGAGAACCAGTCGATGTCCGGCTGAAGATAGAGGGAAGGCCTCTGAAACTAGTTCCGGGAAAATTTAAAAGTAAGTGTTGTTTAGTTTCATTAATCAACTCCCAGTTAATTTAATTTAATTTAGAGTATAGTTTATTTATGCTATACCAAGTGATAATCATACGAGTATATGTTGTGTTACACTGGAAAGAAAACCCCATCAGCATCTGTTATTACAGTGTTTCTAAACCAAGATTTCTGGTAGCCTTATGCAGCTTTTTTGGTTCAGTATTTTAGTTATTTATGCCCGCCTTGGTAGTGTGGTGGTAGCATGTTTGCTTCACGTTCAAGAGGTCCCGAATTCGAATCTCAGTCAGGGTGAGTTAACTGGATAAGGTTTTTCCGGAGTTTTCCCTTATCCTGTAACATGAATGTGGGGTAACTCTAAGCTCCATGGACCCCGGACTCATATGAGCATCATTTCATCCATTTCAAAAAAAAAAAAAAGTTATTTATACTCTCTCTGTGTTCAGAGTGATTTTTTTTATAGCTATCAAGAGTTAAATGAATGGCACATTTGAAATTGTTAAATTTCAATGTTAACCATGGCTTATCCCCATAATGTAGCAAATAAATTACCTTGCGTATGATGTATACAGGCTTCTGATATTACTGTAGAAAATCTGGAATATTATCGAGATTTAACTGTATTGGAACACCGCAGTGAAGCGAAATAATTATTAATTTATAGATGAGTCGTATTTATTACACATCTGCTTCATTTTCGTACCTATTTTGAGGACATGTTTCGCAAATCATCGTTTGCATCTTCGGCTCTTATGCGACTAAAGCTTGATCCAGCGGTGTGGGTAATTCTGGGGTTGCTGCTGCCATCTGTTGATTTAGTGATGAACTTAAATGTGGGATTCTCTTCTGGCTGGATTTCAAAGTTCATTAGTTGGTTTTTATGTTTTTCTATGTATATCCTCTCCCATATGACGAGTTCACTATGTTTTTGTACGTATTTTAGTAATTCTGTGCTATCTTCAATTTCATGATTTTCAGACCAGAAATGAGCTGCTATTGCGGACTTATCAATATTTTTGTATCTTAAGTGCCTGAAGTGTTCTTTCTTTCTAGTGCCTATGTTTCTTTTTGTCCTCCCTATGTAAATTTTTTCACAGTCTTTACACTTAATCTTGTAAATGCCTGACTTTTCCTCTGGTTTTATCTTATCAGTATTATTACTGTGAAGTAGGTTTTTAATGTTGTAATTGTTTTTTGGTGCCAATGTTATATTGTATTTCTTGAATATTTTTTGGAACTTTTTTGTGGCCCAGGGGTGGTAAGTAAATTTAACAAATCTAATTTCTTGTTTTATTGGTGTGAGAGCTGTGATCTGTTTTAATCTCTTTTGAAGTTTGAATGATTTTAGTTTTTTATCTACAAGGTTTTTTTCCATATCCATTTTTAATTGCAGTTTTTAAGATTTGATGGTATTCGTTTTGATATTCTTGCTGGCTGAGAGGTAGATTTACTAATCTGTGTGTGAGACTGTTGATGGTGGCATGTTTGTGTGGAATTGGGTTGAAACTATTTGCTTTGATGTAATTATCTGTGTGTGTTGCTTTTCTATGGATGCCAAATTCTAGTTTTTCATTGCTTTTTTTGATTTTAAGGTCTAAAAATGGTAGAGTACAGTTCTCTTCAGTTTCCACTGTGAATTGTATGCTGGGTTCTTGCAGGTTCTTCCCTACAATTAGACCAAAACATCATAGAGGAATACCTTCACTTAACAAATATTTTCATTGAACAGTCCTTTTTTACATTCAACAAAAAAAAAAAATTTCAAACAAAAATCAGGACTATCTATGGGCAACCCACTGTCCCCAGTTTTGGCAGACGTCTTCATGAGCTTTTTGTATGCCCATATCATAAAGGCATTCCCACTAATTTTCAAACATTGATACAGATATGTGGATGACATTTGGTCAATAGTAAATGAGAAACAAGTGGATGATGCATTAAAACTACTTAATTTACAAAACCCTGCAATACAATTTTCTAAAGAAAAAGAGACAAACAATGAAATCCCTTTCTTAGATTTGAAACTTACCAGAAAACATAATAAACTTGAATTTGGCATACATAGGAAGGAAACGCAAGAAAATTTCATAAAATCAGATGGACATAAAATCATAAAATCACAAGACAACACAAGCATGCTGTTATCAATAGTTTAACTTACAGGCTGGTTGATGTACCTTTAAACAAGATGGAATATATCAAAGAGTACAATAATAGCATTCACATTGCAGAATACAATGGATTCAGTGCTGAATTGGTCAAAAAGAAAATTGATAAATTCAAAAGACAACAAAGATGCAAACAAGTAACTACTTGTAGAACTGTAGATGCAAACGATGATTTGCGAAACATGTCCTCAAAATAGGTACGAAAGTGAAGCAGATGTGTAAAAAATATGACTCATCTAAAATTTAATAAGTAACTACTGTTTCCCCAATCAGCAATGAAACTTCATACAGAAAACTTACATATCATCCCAGAGCTACACACCTTTTCCAAAAAGTCTTCAAAGAGCACAATATTACTTTGGCCCCACAGAACAAATTTAGTGGACAACACCTTTTGAAATCACATAATATAAAGGAGATACCCACAGACAAAAAATCAGGTGTGTACCGGTTAAACTGCAAAGGCTGTGACAACTTTTACATTGGAAAAACTAAAAGGAACCTGAACATTAGACTTAAAGAGCATTTTAGGAACATCAGGAACAAAGAAATAGATAAATTGGCGGTAGCGTACCATTTTTGGAAGGAGAATCATGATATAGAACGAGAAATCCACTTATTAGAAAGTGCCCAAGGTCCAGCTGCATTAACCACGTGGGAAAAAAATCTTCATAAAGAAATATGAAAGAAAATTGTTTAATTTCGACACTACCTTTGAAGAAAACCCAAACTTCAAGTTCATCAAGATACAGACAGAGGTGCACCTATCGCCTCCAATGAGTTCACCAAACCAACATCCATTAGTCGATAACAGCTGATGATGTTAGGAAGATCCTAACGAAACACGTTCTAGGTAAATACTAGCAATAAGTGGAGCATTGAATATTAGTTCGACTAAAAATTATATTAACGCAGAGATGTTTACCTGAGCTTATTGCACATACACGGCGAGTCCAATATATGTATACTCTGTTCAGATGAAATCATTTCTTCTGGACAGCAACATGACATACATCAGTAGCCACGACAAGTCGTATAACATAATGAATATTGTAACAAGGAGAAAGAAGAGGGCATTAAAGTCTCTGTGTGTCAAGCAACAAAACGGGCAGTTGCAACAACAACAGCAGCAGGAGCAGCGACAGTGACAGCAACAACAATAATAATATTAATATTATTAATAATAAATAATAATAATATTATAATATATAATATATTATAATATATAATATTTATTATTATTATTATTATTATTATTATTATTATTATTATTATTATTATTATTATTATTATTATTATTATTATTATTATTATTATTATTATTATTATTATTATTATTATTATTATTATTATTATTATTATTATTATTATTATTATTATTATTATTATTATTATTATTATTATTATTATTATTATTATTATTATTATTATTATTATTATTATTATTATTATTATTATTATTATTATTATTATTATTATTATTGTCACCTTGTGGCATTATTGAGCTACCGCAACAAGTCGGAGCCATGCATATGGGCAGGAGAGAAAAAGACAGATTCCAGAGTGTTCGGTCTATAGTTGTTGCCAAGAAATTTCTCAGGTCTATTGGCTTACTAGAAACAATGACTGGGAGGTATAAATACCGGCAAAGTGTTAGAGCAGCAGTGTGTGACGTTTGAAGAGTACCGCAGTGATTTCTTTTATTTGTTTATGTGCAGTGGAGCATCAAGTCGACCTTGAAGACAGTTGATTGTCAATTTCACATCTTTTTACTGCAATAAAGAGTATTCTAAATTTCTGCAAACCAGACTTTAAATTCTACGTAACCCTCGCAGTCACATTATTATTACTATTATTTTATATAATATGATGTAAACCACAGCTATGAATATATCGTTATTTTGATTTATATTTTCATTCAGGTTCACCATTATGAACTAACAAGAGACTGTATTTCATAATATCTAAAATATAATTTAGTATAGCTTAACAATGTGATGTATTTAAATCATGTGGTTTATATCACAGCAATGGCCTATTTATACAGATTGATCACGCTTCAGAAAATTACACCATATACTTCCTGAAATTATTTTGTAAGAAAAATTTTCCAATAATGACAGTTTCTTTTTTTAATTAGAAGACTAAAAGAATTGATAATTATTGGGAAAAGGAATGGAATACTGAAATAAGAAGCTCAAGGTTGTATACGATAAGTGACGATGACAGTGAGACATCTTTCAGTGACGGAACACTGATGATAATATACTGACATTACGCCTTCACCAGTTGTAAACCACCCTTTTAGAGATTATTCTCATTGTACTGATTGACTGCACTAGATTACTTATATTACCATGCACTTCCGATTGTTGCAATAGCCATTTAATAGCAAAAGTGTAGTTGGCTTCCTCTTATTTTTTCCATTATAGAAATTGCAGAAGATAGGGCTGTTAAGGATCATTTTCATTCTTTGAAAAATATTACAATAAAATGATTAAAATAATTATGTGGATACATATTTATTTAATGCATTTATAATCACTAAAGTTATTTTTTTATAATTATGCACCCATGCTACATATAATAATTGGCTAAACTTTCACCTCAGACACACACACCTTCCAATTGCTCCAATTGTGTTTCGTAATATACTGTATGCCAACTTACTAATATTTCACTCTTCTAATTGACCAGATAAGACCTGATAAGGAACAATCACAGCACTGGTCACTGAAGGTCAATACTTCTCAATACTCTGTCGATAATATGTTCTACACTGGGAGAGTCTGCTCCTTCCTTTACAACAGTAAAATATTGGGTGGCAGAGTTTAAGCAAAGCTGCAGAAGCAGCCAAGAAACCGCAGTGTTCAATCAACTGAGGTGACCATGCCAGAAATTGTCAACAAAATCACAAAATGGTACTGAATGACCATCAACTGGAAGTAGTGAGCTAGCGACATCATAGGCATTTAAAAAGTACCTGTATATCACAATCCTACAAAAGATTTGGACATGAGAAAGCTGTATCCAAGATGGGTGCCCATTTACACACATTGAAACAAAAACAGCTTCTTAAGGATGTTTCTGTCAAGTGTTTGGGGATATTTCGCCACAATAAAGCCAAGGTTTTGCCTCAATTCGTGACCATGGATTAGACATGAATCTATCAATTACATGTGATTGGAGGAATTTAGTAACAGTAACATAAAAATTAATTGAAAAAACTATTTGTAGTCGTTTTTTAATACTTCATTACTTACATTTTCATATAATTGACGTACTAGTTTTGGAAGCTATTGTGTAGTTGGACTGAGGTTGAAATTGGATGCAATGGCTTCCATAACTAATCCTTCAATAATATAAAAATGTAAGTAACAAAGTATTAAAAACCGATTACAAATAGTTTTTTTCAATGGGAAAGCAATCAATGGCAAGTATTGTGCAGCTTTTCAAACAAAATTGCTAATTTAGCAAAAAGTTTTGGACACACATAACGGACAATGTCTCAGATGAACCTTGAAGAAGACATGCAGAGGATCACTAAAAGTCTTCGTAATTGCAGAGGTCCACCAATCTCCCCCATCAAAGGCACCTAAGGCCTGGTCCTGTCCCCAATGTGTTTGCAGAATACCTACAGGGGATTATGAGGCCATAGATGACTCCAAGCCCTAGACCTAGACCAAGTTCAGTGGAGGGTATGTTGAAACATTCAACATCCCTGTCATCCTGCCTAAGTGCCAAACCTTTGCCTGCGGTGCCGTATGTAGTAAAAACGGGCGTTAAACACTACACATTTCACATTTCATTTAAGTGCCAAACCGCCATCCCGCCAGCTTCCTTATTTTCACTTACTTCAGGAGAAGGAGAGAGAGTACTAACACAATCACTTATTTAGGAATGAAGCTAGACAAGGTGCTAAATTTTGGGAAGCACATCAGGGACATGTCACATCAAGACAAAGGGGCTGTGGCCTTGCTTTACCCCATGGTAAGGTCTGGGATATCTGCCTCCCAACTAAAGTTATGTTCTTTCGAACCCTTGTAATCCCCATCCTGCTTTATGCCTGCAAGATCTGAGGCATGGCCACAAGCTCAAAACTACTGCTACTTCAACAGATGCAGAATAGAGGTATTCGGGCCATCTGCTTTCTATTCTGCTCCTTTCTTGTGAGATTAATACATAAAGCCTCATTGCCTCTGTATGTAGAGGGTAAAATTAGGTACCAGGCTATGAAAATTTACAACTCTCTGCCATCCCATCAGAGCAGCCTGGTTCAGTCTATTAGGAATTATAATCCCAGAGAACATCCTTTCAGGCATTACTGGCTTCCCTTCATGGCTCGAGTGCACAGCCAATATGCATGGAGCACATCCAACAGCAGGAACAGCTAAGCTCCATAATATCCTCCCAAGAGATGCTTGGACTCAAAGAAAACTCACTGACTTTGAATCAATTAATATTCAATTACATTTAGAAGAAATAGTTACAAAATCTGAAACTTCCAAACCTGTACTAAAAGCACTAGCATTAGAAACCGTGAACAATAGATACCCACTTGAAGAATTGTTACATATCCACACAGATGGATCTGCCTGCCTCGGTAGCGTAGATGGTAGCATGTCTGCCTCACATTCAAGAGGTTCCATGTTCGAATCTCGGTCAGGGTGAGTTACCTGGATAAGACTTTTCCGGGGTTTTCCCTTATCCTGAAAAATGAATGTCAGGTAGCTCTCAGCTCTATGGACCCCAGACTCATTTGAGCATCATTTCACCATTTCATTCATCATCCGATATGACTTAGCGAGGGAGGACGTAAATTACAAAAAACAGATGGATCTAACTTGAACAACTCAGGAGCAGGAATTACATGTGCACTATTCTCCTTCTATCACCCAGCAGGATACCACACAACAAATTTTGATGCAGTAGTAATGGCTCTTCATATTTAACTCCAGCACCTTCTATACAGAATAGATAAATTTAAGAATGCTGTCATATTTTCTAATTCTAAAGCAGCATTATATGCAATAAGTTCATATAAAATGAGGCCAATACAAATTAAAGAATGTCACAAAATGATCCAATAACTTCAAAAACTACAGAAAAGAATTAAATTACAGTGCATACCTGCACATTGTAGAATTGCTGAAAATAAATCAGCTGATTTTCTTGCCAAAAAAGGTGCAAATTTAATTTAGAACAAATATAAAAACTTATCCTTTACATCCATAAAAATATTAATTAAAAACAAATATAAAAACAAACAAAACCAATCAATATCTAACAAAACCAAAGATAAAAATGGAACATTTTAATTAAAAATCCAGAAATTATTCCAGAAATCCCACGTAAAGCTGCAGTAGCAAAATTTAGATTACTTAAGGAACATGATTATTTGGCCAAACACTTACACAGAATAGGAATTTATACAAGTCCGAATTGTCCTCTGTGCAACAAAGAGGAAATGACTAAAGAACATCTTCAAACCTGTGAAGTCCTGCCTGCCGGATCCACTACAAAGAAATATTGGAGAGCAAGAGAGCTAATGGCTTCGTTGCCAAAGCCTAGCATTTGAAAACAACAAATTTATATCTAATTCCTAATATTTTAAAACATTAAATCTACCAGCATTGCCATTGCACCTGAACCGCAGTGAGGGGAAATCTTGCTACCTCCCTTCTTTCCTCCAATTCTCATCTGCCACCTTGCAGACTCCACATCCAGTCATTATGTTAGTAAGTCCTAACAAGTGCATGTACACAAATAACATACCTTAAGCTTTATTACACAAATATAAATATTTGTGTAATATTTATTACTTCACTGTAACTAGCTTCATTTTCTATGTAATACCTTGAGCTTATTACGTAGAAAATGAAGCTAGCTACAGTGAAGCAATAAATATTACACAAATATAAATATTTGTTACAAAGGCTTCACTTATCTTAAGAAATTGGTGTTAATACTTCTTTCTACTGGAGATCAATTTCAAAAACAGATTGTTTGTATCTTCAGTCCACAAACTGATAAATCAGTCATAGCAGATCATTTTTGGTCATTTAACCATGAAATACATCCTAAAGTTAAATTATTAAAACAATTAAATGGTCCGATAGATTTAATAGTTTGGGAAAAGATATTTATTTTAAAAAATAAACATCGCGTAATGAATTTTGAAATACTGGCAATTGATTTTGTTCTTAGGTTTGTTTTATTTTCAGATTTTGGTAATACTGAAAAAACATAACATGGTAACCGGAATCCTTGATAATGGAGTTTATTTGTGGATTGAAGATACAAACAATCTGTTTGTGAAATCGATCTCCATTAGAAAGAAGTATTAACACCAATTTCTTATAAGTGAAGCCTTTGTAACAAATATTTATATTTGTGTAATACCTTGAGCTGTTCTTAGCCTGCCAACACTTGCTCAACTCATTGAAAAGGTTGAGCCTGCAGTTGAGGACTATTTTGCACAGCTGGACAGTTTTCATGTAAACAGGGTATCATAACTATCAAACTTCAATGGAAAAAGTGTATAGAACTGAAGAGACTATGCAAGGAAATAATTTTTTTCCCAAAATTGTTGTGTTTTGTTTGCTAGGTTGGGCACTTTTGGGATGGCCTCGTAGCACAGGAAAATGCTTATATTGTATACATCCTAATTTCAGGAATTTCTGTAACTTGTTTTGTTCAACTATAAAATTAATTTTACTCTTTAAAAGTCTTTTTAAGGTCATTATTATGCAATCCCAAATGTTCAAAATGTGACTTGTTAGCTTTTACCCAAGATCATAAAATTCATTCAACCAATCCCCAGGCAGACCCTTCCTCCATGGAAATCATTTTCTGCAATTATATGAAGCAGCTATAATGATACATACATATGCCTAGAATCTCACGAAGTCAAAATTTTAAATTGAAAGTCTCATTATCATTGCTAATACAACTACTGAGGAAAAAAACATTTAACATTCTTCAAAAGTAATTTTTTATGCAGAACACTTAAATTTTCACAGTGCTGTTGATTATAGATGTCGCTTCAAAGACTATATTTTTTTAAGACACTCAGAATGCTAACTGTCCAAAATTTTGATGAGCTGCCATGATTTGCTTGTGTTTAAATATTTTCCTTTTTTATATAACATTTTAAGAAATGTAATCAGCAATTTTACTAGTTCTTACTAGGGGAAGAGAATGTATGGAGGGGCATGATAAACTACAAAACATAATTATACCTCTATTGTCAGTGTCTCAAAAATGTAATCATTCATTACCAAGCAAATGCACAAAATTGTGTGGTAAAATACATTCACACTCACATTCATTAATCTATTCTCCAACTCACCAAAGGGGTTGTATACAGGTTCCTTCTTGCTATTACGTGGATAAATAATGGACGTCACTAGTCGTCGACCAAACCTTTTCTCATACAGCGCACTCACAGCAAGTGAAGCAACAAATGAACAATCTGATACAACCTGTAAGTCATAAATGCTTAAGTTTTACTCTAATTGCTTATATAAGATTTGAGAGTGTGAGTTTACATGTTATTTTCGTTCTACACAGAGTGTATGCCATTCCAAAGCATGTTATCTTCAGCATCACAACATTGAAATTACAAACATACTAAACTGGAAGAGCTCATGTAAATCTAATCTACAAAAATAGGGAGGGATTACATCTCTCTTTGCAATTTAGTTTTCAAAAATTTGACTGTACTTGCTGATCCCAACATACATTTTCAACCTGTGATACAGATACCAATTCTGTCATAGTTTATACAAGGGCTTTTCAGTAACGAATGATCATAATTTGTTTACGGCCATAATTTTTTGCACTAATATTCAATCTTATTATATTCTGTTAGCTTAATGTGAAACAATCACGCTGTAGTAGTTTCATTGTTGGTACTCCTGGTTCCCACCTATGAGAACCAGGCAAGCTCAGACATGTTCAGTATCGCCTACCATTGCAATGGAGGGAACATGCGAGGAACAATATGTGGATTTGAAATTCTGCTTTCGTCCCAAGAAATCCTCCGTTGAGGCCTATATAATGTTACAGGAGGCCTATAGTGTGTCTGTTCTTCCCTACAGCACAGCTCAAAGGTGGTTTAAAATGCTTGAAGAAGGGAGACAATCAATTTCAAATGAAGGTGGACCCAGTGCTCCAGTCACTGCTCTTATGGAAGAAAACATCAACACTGCAGCCGCCATTGTGAGAGAGGATCGACGAATTACCTTAAGATCACTTTCTGAAATACTGCACATTTCATTGGGTGCTGCCCAAATTTGGTGACAGGAACATTACACATGAGACATGTTTGTGCGCGATGTGCTCCAAGACTGTTGATTCCCAAACAAAAGGACATTCGCATGCAGGTTCACATGCAGTTAAAGTGTACCTGTACACACATCAGAAACTGGACAATACTACAGGGATGTCCTGAAAACATTGCAAGTCCATATCAGGCGCAAAAGACCACATTTCCGTGAATCAGGCTGGATGCTGCACCACGATAATGTGCAGCCACATATTGCCTATGTTGTTGATGAATATCGTGCAAAAATCAACGTGAAGTGCATCCCTCACCTTTCCTATAGTCCGGATTTAGCCCCATGTGACACTTTCCTATTCCCTAACTTGAAGAAACACCTTTGTGGGAGGAAGTATCCATCATCAGAAGCAGTGGTAAGGGCTGTGGAGGCGATTTTGAAGGATCTCTCAAAAACTGGTTTCCAGCATGTCTTTGAAGACTGGCAGAAATGCTGGGACAAGTGCATTGCATTCAGGGGAGACTATTTTGAGAAGGACCATCAAAATTATGAGGATGAGTAAAGGTATGTTGTCAAAAACACATTGTGATCATTCTTTATTGAACAGCCCTCGTATGTTACACAATTAAGGGGGACACCTCAAGAACTTAGACCTAAATAAATCCATTGTGATTACCACAACCTAGGAGAAAGGGACGAAGTGAAATCACAGGGGGTACAGTTGCAGGCAGACAAGCCATAAAGATGCACAAAAGTCCCTAATAAATCTAGGATCGAAGATCTGTCCCACTGCCAGTCCCCTAGTGTCCAAGGGGAGTACTCTTTCTTCTAAGCAAGCATTTGTGCCATATGTCCACAACCCCATATGACATGAAAACTAGAAGTTCACCTGAAAGATGTTGATCTGACTGGCTCAGTTGACTGCTGAATCCCAGGTTGTGGGTTGAAATCTGACCCAGACCAGAGGTTTCTATGTGAGCTTAAAAGCAGCAGTCTCATGTCAGTAGATTTATTGGCTGTAAAAGAACTCTGTAGGTCAAAATTCCAGCAAATTGGCGGCACTGATATGGTCATGAAAATTCACAGCATTGTTAACAAATAAAATAAATTTATAATTTTATGTCTGAAAGATAAGAGGAAAACAAAATAAAATGGAAATGGTAGAAAAAAAAATCATTTTAGACCAGAGATCATCCCAGCATTTGCCTATTATCCAATTACCCAAGGAAGAACACAAAAAAAAAATGATTAGCATGAGCAGCTGACAGGAAAGACTGTCATAATGGTCTGCATCCCAGGTTACCATGTATATGTAGTGATAGATGTTGTTAAATGAACACTAAAAACGACAACAGAATGGGGGGACACCCTTGTGATACTACTTGTATGTTTTTTTTTTTTTTTTTTTTTTTTTGTAATTTTACGTCCTCCAACGTTAAGTCATATTGGATGGTGAATGAAATGGGTGAAATGATGCTCAAGTGTGTCCAGGGTCTAGAGCTACCCAACATTCGTCCATCAGGATAAGGGAAAACCCCGGAAAAACCTTATCCAGGTAACTCACCCTGACCGAGATTCGAACTTGTGACCTCTTGAACATGAGGCAGACATGCTACCATCTATGCTACCGAGGCGGGCACTCGTATGCTTGAGTTTAAAATGAAGTTGTTTACTAACAATGCTGTCAAATGCCAGAATCATATTAACACCACTGGTATGATGGAATTTTGTTCTGCAAGAGTTCTTTTACATGCCAGTAAATCCAATGCCACAAGGTTAACACTTTTAAGCATTATTAAAAGCCACTGATTTGGGCTGAATTTGAACCTATGACCTTGAGGTCAATAGGCCAGTGTGTAACCAACTGAGTCGCCAAGTTTGATTCTGAAGAGTGATGTTATCTTGTCTTGGAAGAAATGGAAACAGGATGTAAATAGTGTGAGAGTGAGACCTGTTACTAAATTCCTCCAAACACACATCAAGAATAGGCGAACAAGTCTTGAGGAATAACAAAATGGAGTTAAAGTGTGGAACATATACTGGGAACATGGATGCCACCAACAAGGTAGGATTTGGACATTTATCATTTGAAATCAAACAGGATATAAAACTTTTCGGAAAATTACAGGAAAAAAGAAGAAAAATTGCAGCGGACATAAGATTCATAAATTTATGTATCAAGAAAAAAGTAGTACCTAATTTCGTAAGAAAAGTAGTAAAATTTGATAAAAATAGTAGACAACAAAAAGCAGCAGAGAGAAAAGTATTAATTGTAGAAAAGAATAAACACTATAGAAATAAAAACACGCTAGAAATAAAATTGTACAATTTGCATCAAAAACTTACCAATTAGGAAGTATATTTTGGGAAAATTTTGAAAACAATTGATTAGCATATCTTAATAGAAAAATGAAGACAAAAACAGCAAAGTTAAAGAATAAATTAAAAAATTTATGCCAGAAAACAGGCACTTTTAAAAAGATAAATCAAAAAGACAAACATAACCTAAAAGATCATCTAAACAATGTGGTAAACCTATCAAACCAAAATTTTACAAAAACAGAACTGAATATGCTGAATCTAGGTTTAAAGACATGTGTAGATTATTCCAACCAAATTGAAGATTACATTGCTGACATCCAAATTGCTACACAAACACTTAATGAAGAAAGTAAAAACACAGTAAAAAACAAATGCTCCAAAATAGTAGAAGAGATTAAAAATGAAAAGAAAAAGAATTTTAGTAACCAAATCATAAAAGCTCTTAAAAAGAAACCGGTTATTTATACTAAAGCAGACAAGGGAAATAAACTAGTAATTCTGGAAAAAGAAGAATACACAAAGAGGATGGAAGATTTGTTAGAAGACAGTAATTACCAAAAAGTAGAAACTAATTCATTAAAGTACTGCATTGAAACCACAAATAAAACGCTAAAAGAGAGCAAAATAATCAACAAAAAAGAATTGCACAAAATTAAAGTAGATAATCCAACATTACCAAGAGTATATGGGCTGCCAAAAATTCATAAAACAGGGAAAGGCATGAGACCTATTACTAGTAGCATAAATGCCCCCACATATAATTTGGCCAAATGGTTACTAAGTAAATTTAATAGTTTTCCAAAATTTGAAAGTGCAAATTTAAGAAACTCTTTAGATTTAGTAGAAAAAATCAAAGATATAAATTTGGACAAAAATGACAGACTGGTTTCATTTGATGTCACATCTTTATTTCCAAGCATACCAACAGAAAAATTGCAGACTGTGTTAAAAAAAAATGGCTAGCTACAATTGATATGGAAGCAATAGAAGCAGAAGAATATATTTCTCTAACAAAAATATGCATTGAACAAAACTTCTTTAGCTTTAATGGAAAACACTACAAGCAGAAATCAGGATTATCAATGGGCAATCCACTTTCACCTTTTTTGGCTAACTTATTTATGAGTGCATTTGAAACACAAATTAAAAAGTCCTTCCCATTGATCTTCAAGGTTTGGTATAGATATGTTGACGACATCTTTGCAATTGTACCAAGTAAACATTTAGATGATGCATTAAAATTACTCAATCTGCAAGAAAGGACTATCAAATTCACAATAGAAAAGGAAATCAATGGACAACTACCTTTCTTGGATCTAAATATCATCAGGAATGATACAAAAATAAAATTTGGAATTTACAGGAAGCCAACACATTCAGAAAATTATATAAAAAATAATAGCCACAACCCAATTACACATAAACATGCAATAATAAACAGCCTTACACACAGACTAGTCAACATACCCATGGAAAAAGAAGAATATTTCAAGGAACAAAAAGCAATAATACACATAGCAGAAGAAAACGGATACAACAAAAGTTTGGTGTTGAAGAAAACTAGAAAATCTAAACTAAAGAAAACCATTAAGGAAGCAACCACATTTATTAAAGAAAAAGAAAGCAACAGCATATTCAGTTCATTCACATATCATCCAAAAACATTTAATAAATTTAAAAAGATATTCAAGGAACAAAATATCATCTTGGCACCTACTAATAGATACTCATATTTAAAATTACTAAATTCAAAAACAAAAGATGAAATTCCTTCAGGTAACAAATCTGGAATATACCAAATAAATTGTAAGAATTGTGAAAAATGCTACATAGGTCAAACAAAAAGAAATTTAAAAACCAGAGTCAAAGAACACTTTAGAAACATCAGATTGAAACAAGAAGACAAGTCAGCAGTAGCATTTCATTTTTGGAATGAAAACCATGACATTGATCCAAATCCAAAATTATTAAAAGGAGTGATAAACCAAAATAGATTGACAACATGGGAGAACATATTCATCTGGAAAAATAAGGATCGCGTAATGAACTTTGAAATCCCGCCAGTAGATAATTTGACAAAAAAGTTCATAGTTCCACCACCAGAGAGAGCAGATAACAACAGATGCCAGTTGGGAAGAGATTGAAAATGGAGGCCAGGGCCTTTGAAACTAGTCTCTCATAAATATATGAAAAAGTACGTGACGAGTGTCAATAAACCAACCACAAATAATTTTTATATCCATCTCTTGTTTATAGGCGCTATCTGTTTACACTACATGCTATCATTAACTGCTTAGCAAGGCTCACTATTACCATGAAACTTTATCCGCCAATTGTTTCCTTATTTGTGCCGAAACTTTTATGCCTGTTGCCATGACACTATGCACTCTCAAACACTCATTTCGTAGTACATAGATCCAGTAACAGAGCAGATAAACAGTTAAAGCTCCGCTCAAAGTATAAACTTGGAAGAAGCGTAGGGACAGTGAAGCACAAATTAGTACAAAAGTGAATCGAGAAGATATTGACAAATTGCTTCACTCACACTGTTTATTCACAGGACATGTTTCAAGAGCTCTTGCTCCTATCATCAGCTGATACTCGATTAGTGTAAGTTGTAGTGCAAACCAGATTTACAAAAATGGTGCTTGTATAAAAAAAAAACTACATGCACACACTTAAAATAAATTGCATAAAAGAGATGTAAACATTTCATATTGGTATCTATAGTAGTTCCAGAGAAAAGTGCAACTTAAATTAGCAATTTTAACATTGGCAGGATAGGCTTTTAATCTCCCCTTAAAGAACATTTACTCAACAATTTGCATCAACAATTTAAGCGAAAATTAACATTAAATAGTCAAGGTTAGGACTTTAAATTGGAAAAACTAGATATAGTGGCAAAGAGATTTCATTTTTTAAGAAAAATTAATTACGTAAGAGCTAGTGTATGCCCTATCATTTACCTTGACAAAACAAAAGTTGAAGTTAACCTTACACAAAAAGTATGGATGTATTTAAAATCTATTGGCAACATTTAGTTATTTCTGTATATACCATCAGGAATTCTTTTTAATTTATTATTTATTTACATCATGACCAGTGTACAGATTGACTAATGATTTGTCCCATATATAAATAACTTTACATGCAAGAATCTTATTAATGAATTATTTTAATAATACAACATAAGGAAATGGGCTGGGACTAGTAAAAAGAATTCTCAAAGTATAAACTTGAAAGAAGCGTAGGGACAGTGAAGCACAAATTAGTACAAAAGTGAATCGAGAAGATATTGACACATTGCTTCACTCACACTGTTTATTCACAGGACATGTTTCAAGAGCTCTTGCTCCTATCATCAGCTGATACTCGATTCAGTATCGAGTATCAGCTGATGATAGGAGCAAGAGCTCTTGAAACATGTCCTGTGAATAAACAGTATCAGTGAAGCAATGTGTCAATATCTTCTCGATTCACTTTTGTACTAAAAATAATTCTGCTACTTTCAACAGCTTGGACCATGAAGTTTAACACAGGAAACCTATTCCAAAAGCACAGAATAATACCATTGTTGTAGCAGACACTTTATTAGTCAAGGAGTGCACTATGACCAATGAGCATAGTAAAAATGCTGCAATTGTGTAAAACAATTAGAAGTATGTCAGTACAGTGCTTTAAAATGGAGCAAAGTGTGTCATCACTTGTAAACACATCTTTCCCCAACTTACGAGCCGTTAAATGAAAATTAGGTTCTGGGAAATTCTTCATTATCTTCACTTTGGTGGTTGACTAAGCTGCAACATATTTTTGAATCCGACTTAGTCTCCCCATATGATCACCCACCTCTGCCTTGCACATGTGGGCATGACGCCGGCAGTCAGGCTGGCAGGCTTTGGCCTTCTTTGGCCTGTTACACCGTGGAATAATTTATTATTATTATTATCATCATCATCATCATTATTATTATTATTGCTGTTGTTAGTATTATTAGTATTACTGGTGGCGGTGGCAGTGGTATATGGTTATTTGTTAGCTGTTATCACCATCATTATCGCTATCATTATAATATTTAGTATTGTGTTTTCTTGTCAGTTGGATGACATCACCTACAGTGGAGATTTAAAGTTCATCATGAAGTTTCATTTTTCAGTGATGAAGAGGTTTTCCTAAAATTGTAGCTTCAGTGGTTTCTTTACATAATCAACTATTTCTTTCTTTCTACTGTGGTCTCTGACCAAAAGAGATGGAAGCACTTCAGCAGGATTTATTCCATTATTCACTCTAGAACTACTGATTATGGTGAAGAAATGAACGCTTCTGCTTTCAAGGTTTGTGAAAAAGTTCTTTAAATGTAGCCCCCATTAAAGGTTGTTTTTCAATTTTAAATTTTTGTTAAAGTTGTAAAATATCATACTGAGCATTTAATAAAATATAAATGTGCTGGAATATTGATAAGTGAGAAAGGTATTCAGATACATTAGCAATCACCTCACAAATTTGGCTATGGAGGCTATTTCCTTTCAACTTTGAAATTACAGGAGGCATTATTACAACATTAATACATATGTATGACAGCATCACAGTACTCGAGGGGGAGGGTGGCAGATGCGGCATATTGCATCAAGTAACAAGAGCTACATGTTTGCTGAATACAGGAGTACAAGGAGACAGAAGAGTAATAGGGTTAGAATTGGGCTCACTGACTGTTCTACAATTGAAGGTCACACTGTTCAGGAACCATTGCGTGACTTATAGGAAAGATCTAAACTTGCAAAAAGTAATTTCTTGAAATGGTTCCTTTCTCTCTTCTCTCCCTTTATCCTTCTATCTTAATCTCTCTGTCCCTTCTATCTCTCCCTCCAGCTGATTGTGATACCAAAATTAGGTTTTCCAGCAAAATCATGTTAAGATTTTCTGCTAAAATGCATACTTTGAATTCCATTGTCCATGTAAGTCATTTTCCATTTAATAAAGGGAATTTAGCATGTTTTTCACCCCTAAACTCATGTGACCATGAAATATTTCCGTTTAAGATGGATTTCCACTTAACTAGGGTCCATTGAAGGCCAGTTTCACTGTATTAATGCATTCAGTGATGAAGGGGCTAAGATGCAAGGCTGTAGGAAGGTAGACAACAGACAGTACAGTAAATAGAAAAACTGTGTGTTTGCCCAGCATAAACATAAGTGCTATTGCCAAATAATCACATATTTTTTTAGAAATTTCACCATCTGGAACTCGGGAAATTTCCAAAGATTATATAAGTATTCTCATAAGCTGGGCACATTTGGCAGTCAGTTAATGAGTTAGTAACTGAGTTAGTGAGTGACCAAGCTAGCAAGTGAGTTAGTTTGTTTCTGTGGCAATTAAAAGTACTAGACTCCAAATAAGTTTATGATAACTGTGATAACATGTAGTGAGTGATGTTATTGCAATGGCTTAAACTTGTGTTTGACGCCCATGAGAGTGAACTAAAGAGATTATGGCAATGTACATATATCGCTATGCTGTTACTTGCAAGGAAAGTAAAATGACAGTGACTATTGAATCAATGATTTTGACACATCACTTATTCATTTACTAAAGAAAAGATGTTTCAGGAGCAAAACGCTCCCATCCTTAGTTCTTAGTTGATTGCCTCCATTATTCATCGAGACAGCTTTGTCTCTAGTGGTTATCCTTGGCACCTCAAGAATGATGCAGACAGTTGGTTAGGAACTGAGATGGGAATGATTTGCTGCTCAAATGTTTCCCTTATTAAATTACTGATGAAGTGTCAAATACTCTATAAATAATTCAATTGTAAATGTACACCACTGTCATGAGGTCCTACATACAATTTTAAGTGCAAGTTAAATTTGGCACATTGTTTTACAATAATAAACCAAATATAAAATTTGTTATAAATATTAAAAGCAGAAGCATTATTAACAGTGAAGTATTCTTCATTTTTGAGTTTGATTTATGAGTCACTATGTTTACATTCAAACTTCACTTACTTGTTGTATAATTGAAACATTTTCAAGATCATTTGATCTCATCCTCAGCTGTTTGGTGACTAAATGAACATTCCTCTTCTTCCACTACTACGGAGCTCCAATCACTCTGTCATCTGGTGTTAGGGGCACTAAGTTTTAATACTTCATTTAATGCCGGGATTTCAAAATTTATAAATTTAGCACGGTTTTTGGTTATGAATATTTTTTTCCCAAATATCCAATTATATGGGTGTACTTAAAAGATTTTAACAGTTTAATGTTGTGGCCAATGTTGTGGTTTTCTGTCCAAAAATGGTGTGAAACTGTAGATTTTTCTGTTTGTTTCAACTTAATGTTCCTCTGGTGTTCTTTTTGCCTGGTTAACGAGTTTCCCTTAATGTGTGTTTGGAGGAATTTAGTAACAGTGACGTCAAAATTAATATAAAAATTATTTGTGGTTGGTTTATTGACACTCGTCACTTACTTTTTCATATATTTATGAAATATATATATAAATATATGAAAAAGTAAGTGACGAGTGTCAATAAACCAACCACAAATAATTTTTATATTGAGTTTCCCTTAGTTTTTCCTATGTAGCTTTTATCACAGGTTTCACAATTTATCTGATAAATTCCTGATTTCAAATTGTTGGGGATTGATAACCTGTGATAGCTACATAGGAAAAACTAAGAGAAACTTGTTAACCAGGCAAAAAGAACACCAGAAGAACATTAAGTTGAAACAAACAGAAAAATCTGCAGTTTCACACCATTTTTGGACAGAAAACCACAACATTGGCCATAGCATAAAACTGTTAAAATCTTTAAGTACTCCCATAGAATTGGATATTTGGGGGAAAATATTCATAAACAAAAACTGTGATAAAGTTATAAATTTTGAAATCCCGGCATTAAATTAAGTATTAAAACTTAGTGCCCCTAACACCAGATGGCAGAGTGATCGGAGCTCCGTAGTAGTGGAAGAAGAGGAATGTTCATTTAGTCACCAAACAGCTGAGGATGAGATCGAATGATCTTGAAAATGCTTCAATTATACAACAAGTAAGTGAAGTTTGAGTGTAAACATAGTGACTCATAAATCAAACTCAAAAATAAAATTTGTTGATAGTTTTAAAATGTAACATCAGTATGGGTGTTTCAATACAAGCAGTTAAAAAGTGGTTTAACAAATTAATATCTTTCAAGAAACAAGTTTAGTTTTTGCTAATAAATGCACAAGCATTTCTTGTTACCCTGTAAGAGAAGAATTTCTAGCTTGCATATTATTTTTAAATTTATGTTTGGGAAATAACAAATGAGGTTATTTTGACATTTCATTTGAATCTACATTGATGATGAAGGCAACAATCTTTAAAAATGTCCCAGCAAGTTCTGGTGCAGAAAGCAAAGTTAGAGCATATAGAGGTCAATATTCGCATAAAAATAATGTATGGTAACTGATTGCATAAATATTTGTATATTAACCAGAGCCAGGATAGCTCAGTGGAATAGCACTGGCTTAGAAACTCCAAGATCTGTGGCTGGAATCTTGGGCTTGGCATTGAAATTTACATCTGATTCTATTTTGATATTTATTTAATAAAATCTAAATGTAAATATTGTAATCTTACCGTTTGCTTAATACTGTAACAATCCACATTTTGTCCAATAACCATCTTTGGTTCTGTACAAAACTCATCAGGTCTTGCCCAGTGATCAAAGTCTCGCCGCTGCTTTGGTGATAGTGCAAGAGGTCCATCACGATCTGTGAAGGGAATAGAATACTGAAAACGTTCACGGAGATCCACACTCATGAATGGAACATACTCCTTCTTATTGATATGGGATGTCTGAAGTAATACACGCTTTTCTTCTTCTGTGTACATCTCCTGACCTCCAGTCACTTTGAGATGTGCACTGCTGCCACGATGTAAAGCCGGCCTGTTTGTAACTAAAAGATGAAAAATATATTAAAAAGTAGCTAGCAAAGCAGATCTCACATATAGATTGATGCAGGTTAACAAAACCTTTAGATGTGGTAAATAAAACAAAAAACTTTTACTAACTTTTTTCTTATTAATTACTAACCTAATATTCCACATACTTTAAATATTGTGTTTCCTTACAACATCAACTGCCAGGATCATAGCATCATTAGTGAATCAGTATTTTGTCCTGCCAGGAGTACTTTACATACCAGTAACTCTACTGACTGTGACTGTCCCTTTTAGGCACACTTAAAAACCATCAGTCTAGGCTAGGTTTGAAGCTGCAACCCTTGGATCAGCAGGCCAGAAGCTAACCAAATGAAACAACCCACTTATATTTTGTTTTAAAACAGAAAATAAACAAGAGTAGACACATACACAGCAGGTTGCCAAATTGAACTATAACAAACTTCATTGACAAATTGATTTACAGACAAAAGAAATAAAAATCAGAATGAAATTACCACCTAAGATAAATTGAAAAAACCAAAGATCAAATATTGCAGACTTACATTTGATTCGAAATATTTCTGAAAATTTGAAAAGAAATTTAAAGATTTCAACATAAAATGGGTTCCTCAAAATAAATATAGCCTGTGAAATTTACTAAACCATCCTCTAAAAAATAGTACAAAGGAAACTCAAATGATTTATCAAATGAGCTGCCAGGATTGTAATAAGATTTATATTCGAAAGAAAACAGAAATTTGAAAATTAGGATAAAAAAGCACTTTAGAAACATCAGATTCAAGCAAATGGACAAATCTGCATTAGTAGATCTCTTTTGGTCACAGACCACAGTAGAAAGAAATAGTTGATTATGTAAAGAAACCACTGAAGCTACACATTTAGGAAAACATCTTCATCACTGAAAAACGAAACTTCATGATGAACTTTAAATCCCACTGTAGGTGATGTCATCCAACTGACGAGAAAACACAATACTAAATATTATGATAGCAATAATTATGGTGATAACAGCTAATAAATAACCATATACCACCGCCACCAGTAATACTAATAATGCTAACAACAAAAACAACAACAATAATAATAATAATAATAATAATAATAATAATAATAATAATAATAATAATAATAATAATAATAATAATAATAATAATAATAATAATAATAATAATAATAATAATAATAATAATAATAATAATAATAATAATAATAATAATAATAATAATAATAATAATAATAATAATAATAATAATAATAATAATAATAATAATAATAATAATAATAATAATAATAATAATAATAATAATAATAATAATAATAATAAATTCCACAGTGTAACAGACCAAAGAAGGCCAAAGCCTGCCAGCCTGACTGCCGGCCTCATGCCCACATGTGAAAGGCAGAGGTGGGCGATCATACGGGGAGGCTTAAGTCGGATTCAAAAATATGTTGCAGCTTAGTCAACCACCAAAGTGAAGATAATGAAGAATTTACCAGAAACTAATTTTCATTTAACGGCTCGTAAATTGGGAAAGGTGTGCTTACAAGTGATGACACACTGCTCTTTTTTAAAGCACTGTACTGACATATTTCTAATTGTTTCACACAATTGCAGCATTTTTACTATGCTCTTTGGTCATAGTGCACTCCTTGACTAATAATGTGTCTGCTACAACAATGGTATTATTCTGTGCTTTTGGAATAGGTTTTCTGGGTTTAACTTCATGCTCTGGAAGTTGGTGGAAAGAATAACAGCAGAACAAATCATAGGATTCCTAGAAAAACAAGAGGTTCTGGTCAACTAACAGTATGGATTCAGGAAAAAAATAATTCAACAAAAAATGGTTTAACAGAAATGGTTGATTACATAATAAATAAGATGCATAACAATGAAAACAGTATTTGTATATTCCTGGACCTTTTGAAAGCATTCACTGCATTGAACATGATCTTTTACTAGATAAAGTGAAACACTACTGGCCGTGTGCACCAACCTCGTTAAGCAAATCCACAAGAGACGTTTGCCTAAACGCAGTTAAAAGTTGATCGCGGTAAAGCTTACATCCTGGTGCACCATTGCCAATCGCCGGTTAGTTGGCAGTGATTATCTGGCAGGCGCTCGGTGCCATAGAGCGCACCGCTCGTTTCAAATGTAACTGTTAAGAAGGCTACCGAACACACCCGGAAGTTCATCGCTTTGTGTTCGTCATTTGTCGTTTGTTTTTCGCTTAGCATTTGTCCAAGCAGAAGCACGTGCTTAAACAGCTATAGCAGAATATAACCATAATGGAAACAGCTAGCAACAGGACTCCAAACTTTTCTGCTTTTGAAGTAGACATTTTGTTAGATTTGGTGTCTCACTAAAAAGAAGTTATGGAAAATAAAAGAACTGACGAAGTTACGATAAAACAGAAGGAGGCCACGTGGGAGCAGCTGGCCGTACAATTTAACAGCAGTCCAGGTAAGCGAAAAATGTTACATTATTCCAAAATTATGATTTTGGCTGAAGTATTTTAATAGTCTGTTGTTTTTAGAAGATGATTCTCGGCAACTAACCTCTGGTTAAAGTTATAATTATTTATCAAGAGTTCGTGAAATACTACCTATATATTGCGTGTACAAAGAGCCTTGTGGAATAAAATTCTAGTGCACCGACAACGCTGATACATTGTGGCAATTGATATAGTTAATAAACAAAATAATATTTAATTTTTAACTTAAGGATTTGTGATTATTGATGCAAAAGCAAACTTGCTCTTGCCAAACCGGAAGAAAGGGTTATCAACTTCATCTTCTCAACAACAATTTGTAACTTATATCCATTATTATACTAAGGGACATGCTTTGCAGCTTTTGTCTTAGTAAATTGCTTTTGTTTTAGGGGTAACACAAAGAAATGCATCAAAATTAAGAACGTGCTACAATAATTTAAAGAGAAAAGCAAGAAAAGACATTGCAGATGAGAAATTGGAGGTGTACAAAACAGGAGGAGGAAAAAGGAGGTGCATGAATGTTGTACATCCCAAATTAAAAGAGATGCTTGCATCAACTGCAACACCCCTGCAGAACGCATTCGATAGTGATGCCACATACCAGCAGGCAGCAACAGCAGATGGTATGTAATAATCTTTACTAATTTGAGTGTCTTATAACTAGAAAATTCAATGGTGTCATGGCTTATAGTGCTGGTAGCAACACTTTCATGGAGTTTATTTGCAATGGATTAGTAACAACACATTTTAATAACATTTGCACTATCAAAAGAAAACTGCATGAAATGGACTAACAAGACAGTTATATTTTGAGGTCTTGAAATTGAAATATTTGCATCATTTGATGAAAAATAATGTAAAATAATTAAAATGTGTGTTATGGTTTATTCTTTCTTGGCAGTGGATAAAAATAACTGCTCTTGTACTGTCTATCCACCACAAGAAGACAAGCTAGGCCTGAAGAGGGAGAGGGGCTTAAACAGTTTATCTGCTCTGTTAGTGGATATGTTTACTACGAAATGAATGTATGCATATGAGTCACCCATGCTGTCAGATCTAATGCTTGTTTCAATAACTGCAGTGATAGATTGGTATTATGTATGGGTGAGTTATGTGACAACATTGTGTATTTTCAAAAACCTAGCATCTTTATCATATCTAGAAGGCGAGCATAAATACTGAAAAGATAATTACATTACACATTCTTCTGCCTTGCTTTCTTATGGTGGACAGACAGTGCATGCCATTTGCATTAGTCATAATCTACTATTGTACTATGTAATGCATTTATTAGTCCAACTATTATTTTTGTAGTGGTATACTTATTTATTGCTCCATTTGTAAGAATTATTAATATTTACGTAGGACATTACATGGTTCTCACATTGGGATACCAAAGAGAATACATGTTGGGCTACTGCTGAACTGGGCCCTGGTGCTTGTGCAATTAGGACAGCTTTGTCTTTCCATAATCAACAGTAATGAGCTAAACAATTGCTATGTTATACATGTTATAGTAACGTTCGATGCTAGAATTTCAAATCTTACACGTACACATGTATGTGAATAGTTATTACAAGGACTTCTGTTTTTCTCTGTTGCAGATGTTACAGAGCTTACACAAAGTTTAGAAACCTCCAGTGATGTGGTTCCATTAATAGAAATTGAGGTAAGAAGTCATTTGATATTGTCACATATGTGATATAGGTATGTTGTTTTCTAACACCCAATGGTTGACAATGATTTGATATTGTCACATATGTGATATAGGTATTTTGTTTACTAACACCCAAAGGTTGACAATGATTTGATATTGTCACATATGTGATATAGGTATTTTGTTTTCTAACACCCAAAGGTTGACAATGATTTGATATTGTCACATATGTGATATAGGTATATTGTTTTCTAACACTCAATGGTTGACAATGAAATCATTAGTCTTCTTGCACTCCAATATTTTTCATAATCGTTGTGTATATTGTGAACTGATGTACAGTTTTGAAGATGAGTGTAGTTCATTTTTAGAATACATAATGGACAAACTGGGGACCAGTATATTCCATTTCTATGTTAAATTACTATTTGTAAGGTTTTGCGATGAAGAACATATGTTAATAAAATTAATACTCTTGTGGTTAAAAATAGTTACGATGTAATACCATTTTCGAACTTACAAGTGAGTCTCATGCTAACAAATAATTTTAACATTTGGGTACTCTTTTCACTGATAAATAAGTATGTATATATATTGTGTCCTGCTGTTAATTCTTGTTTGCTGATATTTTTAAATTGCTAAGAGCTTTATTTCAAGTTCAGGTTCCAAAAGGTGTCAAATGATGATTGTTTTTGCTACAGTTCAAGCTTGTGCCAATCCACATTTTGATACACTTTTTCAGTATTACTAATGTTGTTGTTTTCAAATGCTAGGCTTTGGCAATGAAGCCATTAGCTCCCTTTCTCTCCAATATTTCTGTGTAGTATATATATATATATTACACATAAAACAGGTATACTGAGTGAGAAAGTACAATAAATTAAAAAAATTACATGTTACTGATATACAATTACACTACAATTTCTCTTATTCTCTCTCTCTCTCACATATGCTCACACCTACATATTATATATTACACAAATTATACCATGATTTCTCTCATTGTCTCACACACACACAATAATAAGCCATTTGAAAGCAAATTAACACTTTTTTTCTTTGCTACAGGAATTCCAGCTACAGAAGACAACACCAGCTTCCATGCCAGCAGAAGAAGCTGAGATTCATATGGTCAACTCTACGCCGAAAAGGTGGCAGCAACGCAGGATGCCACCCAAACCCAAACCTGCAACAAGCATAGTTGATGCTTGTGAGAAGCGAGTTGAGGTTCTCATGACACAGTTGGACCTCATTAAAAAGAAACATCAAAAGGAACTTAAGTACTGGAGAAATAAAAACAGCTTGTAAATAAATCTTATGTGAATAAATATACATACGTACCTTAACTAAAGTGTTGATTTATTATCGCCTGTCTCACTGCTCTTCCTGATACTGCGTCATTACGATGCATTTGATGTTCTGCTGGAACAGGATCATTTTCCTCAATGTCTGCTCCCCTCACTCGTTGCAGATGGTCTAGCAGCCTTTGAATTTCAGGATCTTGAGGAGGTTCCTCGAAACTGAAACTCCTGGCGATGTTGTGCAGCACTGCTGTGGCTACGATTATTGCCATAGCATTTTGCAGGTCAGATCTTAACCCCAATGACAGTACTGGAAACCTCCTTTTCCAAACTCCATACTGCCTCTCCACTGTGTTTCTTGTTCTTACATGTGCACTGTTAAAACGTTGCTCAGCAGCAGTTTGTGGGTTTATAATTGGGGTAATTAAATATGGTCTGCAGCCATAGCCACTATCTCCTAGTAAATAACCATGAGGCATTTCTCCATTTTCAAACTTTGCTCTTAGGCTGGAGTTTCTAAATATTGTACTATCATGCACCGAGCCTGGCCACCTTGCAACAATGTCCCTAATAAGTAAATTATGATCACTTACAGTTTGGCAATTGAGTGAAAATAACCTTTCCTGTTTCTATAAACTTCGCCATGTTCACCTCCAGGCGACTGAATCCTTATGTGTGTGCAATCAATGGCTCCAAGTACTCCTGGAAAACCACTAATTGCACTAAAGTTATCAATGACTGACCTTACATCAGCATTACTTGCCGGAAATTGTATATAATTGCGACCAAGGTCAGTTATTGCTCGCGACACACTGTTCATAATACGCAATGCCGTGGTCCGATGAGTATTAGATACGTCGCCGATTAGTATATTACATGCACCCGTTGCATAAAATCTTAAAGTTGTTAATACTCGATTCATTGGTGATATCGTATTATTTCTGTTTGTTGGGAATTCTAACCTATCACACAATTTGTCCACTAGCCACCACACTACTTCCTTAGATAATCGGAATCTTTCTTGAAATTTTCTATCGTTCATATCATCAAAAGGATTTCCTCTATCCACTATAACGGGTATGCGATTATTGTCACCACCGTCAATATATTGCATATATAACATTTCGTCCTCGAAATTATCGCGTTCCAAAACATAAGCCGCCATTTTACAATTACGAGCTAAGATAATCGGCCATTCACGGTCGGTCAGAGTTAAACGGCGATTAAAGCCTGGATGAAGTTTACCGTCGTCGATGCACCAGAAATGACCGTTCATCGCGGTAAAGTCATTATTTAACCGTGATAATATCTTGATCGAGATTGGTGCACACGGCCATACAGGATAAAAGGAATACCATATAATTTAATTAGGACATATCTAGACAAACAATCACAAGTAAAAATCACTTTAAGAACCAACATACTCAGAAACACTACTCAAATACAGAAACAGTGACATGTGGAGTGCCCCAAGGTTCTGTCTAGGACCTGTGCTATTCATAATCTATGTTAACGACCTACCAAATATCTCAGATGGAAAATATTTATTTATGCTTGATGACATGCCAGTAGCAAATACAGAGACAAGTTTACAGGCTCTGGAAAATACAAGAATGGAAAATGCAACAAAGGTTATACATTATTTTAGAACCAATAATTTGCACATAAACTTAAATAAGACAAATTACTTCCGTTTTCAAATGTCACAGAATAGATCTACTTCCAACAATAAGATGGTTATTAAAAACAGGAAAGTAAATGAAGCTGATAGTGCTAATTTTCTAGGGGTAATCATGGACAAACATTTGACTTTGGATGAGCATACAAATCATATCTGTAATAAGTTGGGTTCAGGATTATTTGCAATAAAAAACTTAAAGAATCTGGTGGAAGCTAAGAAACTAACAATAGTATACTATAGTTTAACCTACCCCCATTTAATATATGGGATAACAGTACGATAATGCACTAAAAAAATGTACCAACAGAGTACTCCTGCTACATAAAGAGCAATAATATTAATTCTGGGATTGAAACAATCAGATTCTTGTAGATAAGCTTCCAAAACCCCAAACATGTATGAAGTTATATTATAGTTATATAGCACACAAATTGTAGGTAAAACAATCAAACATGTAAGCACTTCACTCGAGGAAGCACAAAATTTCATATCGACTCACACAAATTACAAAAATATAAAACCAAACCTACTGCTGCACCATGAGTTGTATAAGCTCCCTACATATTTAAAAAATATTGATTCTGCCTTGAAGGCTGCTTCTATTCATTTGACAAATATCTTAAAGAATTTTATTACATAAATAAGTAGTACTTGTTATATGAAATTAATGTATTTATACACTGTAAACATATCTTATTATACATATTTACTCTAAATTTTGTTTTAGTATTGTAACTTTGTGGGTTCGTAGAATTAAAAGGCCAAGTTGCAGAAATTAAAAATCCTTTATTATTGTCGAAATACACTGTCCAATTCTCACATAAGAACATTAAATCACATATACACAGTCTTACAAGGTCGATCACAATAACAAACAGTGACAGCAGATTACAGCTTTAGCTCTCGTTACAACAACACAGCTGGCTGTCTCCCATTTCACAACTGTCTTTCCTGGCGTGTCACAATCCCTTTTATATGTCCATTCATAGGTCAAGAACATTCTTGCACAAATAAGAAAACAACCAAACTCCGTCAATCGAGATATCTCTAGAAATATCCAAACAGGAAACCCTACCAGTGGCGGCGAGTCCTTTATCCGAGATAACATTGTTTGCCACCTTTTGTGATCACTTAGCCCGGTTATCGTTAACTGCTCATGCAAGCTCGTGAAACATTATCCGCCGTCTATTATCGATTTGTGCCGAAACGTTTATGCCCAGCGCCGCGACACTGCTCCCTCCTCAAGGCTGGTCGTCCCAAACAGCACCATTGTAGCAGGCCAGACGATCCAAGTGTACTACCAGCATCTTCCTTTGGAGCACCTTCTGGATGCGGTAGACCACGTCGTTAATCCTCTTCACCACTCGGTACGGTCCTTGCCAAGGTTGCTGGAGCTTTGGGCAGCGTCCCTTGGTCCAAGTAGAGCGGTAAGACCAGACTAGGTCACCCTACTGGAACCCTTAGCTGTTGGCTTGCCTATTGTATCGGGTCTTCATACGGTCGCTCGCCTTCTGGATGTTCTGACGACCCATCTCATGCATGTCATGGAGATGGCCCACCAGGTTCTCCACATACTGGTTTCTGGCTGTTTTGCGTCCAGGGAGCTTCCAAAAGCCAGATCACAGAGGAGCCGTAACTCTCGACTGAACATTAAACTGGCTGGCGTCATCCCAGTGGTGTCGTGCATTGACAAGCGGTAGGCCAGTAAAAACAGTGGCACCTTTATGTCCCAGTCTCGCTGATGACTGGCCACGACCTTCCTCAGGTGTTCTTCTAAGGTCTTTATGTACCTTTCGACCATGCTGTCCGACTGTGGATGTAGGGGTGAGGTGCAGGTCTTGTTCACCCCAAGCCTCTCTAGTGCCTCCATCAGGTTGGATTCAAAATTAGTGCCCTGGTCGCTGTGGAGCTCTAACGGCACCCCAAATCGGCAGAACACTTGCTCCACAAGGCAGTCCGTGATTGTCTTCGCCTCCTGGTTCGGAATGGCATACACTTTCGGCCACTTGGTGAAGTAGTCCACGACCACCATCAGGAACTTGTTGCCTCGGTCGGACACGAGAAATGGTCCAGCTATGTCGACGGCGATCCTTTCGAATGGCGCTCCGACACTGTACCGCTGCATGCGACCCCAGCTCCTAGTGTGGGGGCCGCGACTCGTTGCGCATGCGTGACATTGACGGCACCATCTCTCACCATCTGCTCAGAGACTCAGCCAGCAGTAGCGCTGTCGGACTTTGTCAATCATCCGGTTTGCTCCCAGGTGTCCTCCTGAAGTACCGGCGTGCACTTCCTCCAAGACTTTTCCGGGACCTTACTTCGGGGAAGTACCAACTGCTTCCTCTGTGTCTTTCCATCAGGCGATTCCCATACCCGGAACAGCACACCCTCTCTTGTCTTCAATGAATCCCATTGGGCCCAGTATGACTTGTAGGTGGCGCTCCTCGGTGTGATGTCCTCCCAAAATGAAATGAAATGTGTAGTCTTTAACGCCTGCTTTTACTACATACGGCACCGCAGGCGGTGACACTGATGAAACATATGATGAAGATGGAGCACAAGTGGAATGAGATGGCGGGGGAAACCAGAGGTCCTGGAGAAAACCCGCCTCAGTGCCGTGTTGTCCACCACAAATCTCACTTTGCGGTCGCCTGGGATCGAACCCGGGCCGCCTTGGTGAGAGCCAAGCAATCTAACCACTGAGCCACGGCGCAGCCTGATGTCCTCCCAGGTTGGTCTTGTCCCTGCCTCCACTTCTCTCAAGAGTGGGCCCAAGTCTGTGTCCGCCAGCTGCTTCCTCCTCAGGCCTGCGCTATCCCAGCCATCCGCAGGCACTGCCGTGACTACTCGGACTGCTGCAGCACGCTCCTTCTCTTCAACTCTTGTGCATTGGCCGCACTTCTCTGGGCAGGGTCTTTGAGACATGGCATCTGCGTTACCGTGGCTCTTGCCTCTACGATGTTCAGAGGTGAAGTCGTACTCCTGCAACCTCTGGACCCAACGTGCTGTCTGGCCTTTCACGTTCTTAAAGCTCAATAGCCAGGTTAGGGCAGAATGGTCAGTCCTGAGGTGGAATGGCTCACCGTACAGGTACTTGTGGAAGTGCTCCAAGGTCTTTACTACTGCCAGTAATTTTCGCCGGGTGATGCAGTAGTTTTTCTCTGAATTGGATAGCGTCTTGCTGTAGTAGGCTATCACCCGCTCATGGCCGTCCTGAATTTTCGATAGGATGCCTCCAATGCAATGATCGCTGACGTCGGTGTCCACAATGAAAGTGCTGCCTGGTTGTGGAAATCCCAAAATAGGAGCACTGCACAGTGTCTTCTTCAGGTGCTGGAAAGTGTGTTCAGCGTACTCTGTCCACACATAGGGTCGTTGTTCCTCTGTCAGGCGGGTAAGGGGATTGGCAATGTTGGAGAACCCCTTTATGAAGCGGCGGTAATAACTGCACAGCCCCAGGAAACTGCACAACTCTCACTTATCCTTTGACCGAGGCCAATCTCTCACAGCCTGGGTTTTCTCCGGGTCTGTGGCCACTCTGGTTGGTGAGACAATGTGGCCCAACTAGTTAACTTCTTTGCAGAAGAGCTGGCACTTCTTCGCGTTCAGCTTCAAGTTGGTTGCCTGCAGTCTCTGTAACACTTTGCTCAGGTTCTCCAGATGGTCTTTGAAAGTCTTGCCAACGATGTCGTCCAGGTATAGCATTACTGATTCCATGAGGCATAAAATGTAGCTGGTGCATTCCAGAGGCCAAAGAACATAACTGTGAACTGCCAAAGCCCTTGGCCTTTCGAGAATGCAGTCTTCTCCTTGTCTCTTGGGTCTAGAGCCACCTGCCAGGAACCCAACTTCAGTTCCAAGGTCGAGAACCATTGTGCACCAGCTAGCGTGTCCAGGGTTTCGTCAATCCGGGGTAAGGGGAAACAGTCCTTCTGGGTGACAGCGTTCAGCCTCCTGTAGTCCACGCAGAAGCATAGCCTGCCGTTCTTCGTCACCAGAACTACAGGGGAACACCAAGGGCTGTCAGACTCTTCAATCACTCCCCTGGATTTCATGTCGTCTACCATATCTCGTACCGCAGCTTGTTTCGCCAACGGAACGCGTCTTGGTGGTTGCCGAATAGGCTGGGCGTCTCCGGTGTCGATGCGGTGAAGCACTTTATCCGTGCGGCCGTAGTCACTGTCGCCTTGGCTGAAGACACGCTGGTATCGCCTCAGTAGAGGTCGAACTTTCTCCAGCTGTTCTGCGGTCAGGTGGTTGGCTGCTCTCTCCAATAAGCCTTCCAGCCGGGGCCCGGGTGTTACGTCGGCACCGGCTCCTGTGTGTTGTTGATAGCTGTCACGCTGACCACGGGCTCGCACGTCCCCAGCTCCGTTCCGGCCTGGACGTCGTGATCGGTGTCTGCCATGCTGAGATAATGTACTGGCTACACAGAGTCCGTGCACAGGCGTCATCTGGTCCAGCATCATGTTCTTCGTCCGCTGGCCTTCCAGTCGCGCCGTCACCACCACCTCGCTTCTCGCGGGGAAACCACGATGACCCTGCAAATTCCATGGCGCTCTTTGGGCTGATTGAGTATCACCTCTTCTCCACTGAGCTGCAGGACCTTCCTGCCAACGTCGACCGTCGCCTCGTGGCTCCTGAGGGCATGCAATCCCAGTATCACCTCCTCAGCCACCTTCGCGACGAACACCCATTGATGCACGACACTCCGTCCCAAGGTCAACTTCTGCAGGGCCTCCTCCACAGGCAATGTGTCACCTGATGCTGTCACAAGCTGGTATGGTCGGCTCGGCTTCCTTGTTGGCAAACCCTTGGCCACGTCAGGTCTGATGATGGTGACGGCCGCCCCAGTGTCTACCAGCACGCGGCACGGCTTCCCTCTCACCCAACCGTCCGCGATGAGGCTGTCATCCATACGCCGGCTGACGGCGCGTAGTGTCACTCGAGGGGATGGTGGTGATGGCGCCGACGTGCCCCTCTCCACGACGAGCCTGACTCGTTCTACCGGCTCCTCTTCCTGGTATCGGCTGTCTCTCTCCATGTGTCCCGGCAGGTCGCAACCGCAGCACACGCCACTAGGTCTTCGCCGGCGTCCATGGGCTGGTCTTCTATCTCTGGTGTAGCGGACACTCCTCGTTCTCGACGTCGGGATAGCTGTTACCTTGGCCGCCTCCGTCCTTAATGCTGCCGTTAGCGCCTCGTGGATGGTTTTATAATCGCCGAGCATTAGGCGCTGACGAATCTCCGTGTCTCGTACTCCGTCAACAAATGTGTAGGCAGCTTCCCGGGATACAAACTCTGGTGGTAGGTTGACTAGGGCCTTGCTAGCCAGTTGCTCAACTGCCAGGGTGAACTCCTGCAGCGTCTCTCCTGGCTGCTGTGACCTTGACTTTAGCTGGCTGCGGTACGCTGCGGCTAAGCGGTGGTTTCCAAAACGATTCTCCAGGGCCTCCCAGATGTCTTTGGGTGCCGCCGTTGTCTGTACCGCGTTCAGGACTTCCACGGCCCGTCCCTGGAGCCTAGCTATTAGCTGTGCGGCCTCTTCCTCTGGTGACCACTTGTTGTGTTTGGCCACCGTGTCGAATTGACGGCGAAAAACTTCGAAAGTTGTCGCGCCGTCGTATTTAGGAGGTTTGACGCCTGCAGATGTGTCACGGCCCGGTGCGTCGGCCTTCAAGTCCTTTAACCTCCTGCCGACGATGTCCTCTACCATGGCGTTCAGGGACTTTGTGTTGCTGTCGGCCTTTCCCTCCAGGTTGTTTACGCGATTCGCAAGGTCTTCGACGTCTTCCACCATGGCGTTCAGGGACTTGGCGTTATTGTCGGCCTTTTCCTTTAAATCATTAAGGCGCTCGTCTACTTGACTCATCCGCTTGCCCAGCTCCGCGACGTCATCCCTCACGCCGGTCAACTGTTCCTCAAATTTGGCGGTGAGAACCTCGTTCGCCACCTTCATTTCCTTGGCCAAACTGTCGTTCGCTGTTCTCATTTCTGTTGTTAGTTCCGCGGCCTGGCTATTATTTGCCGCTTCTGTTTTTGCAGCGAGGTTGTCATTCGCTGCTTTCATTTCCGAGGTGAGTTCGGCTTTCATTTCCATCATCTTCTCCAGAATCCTTTCCAATGCAGCCTCCATGGTGGTAATATCCCGCTTCCAGACACCAGTTGTCACTTTGTGGGTTCGTAGAATTAAAAGGCCGAGTTGCAGAAATTAAAAATCTCCTTTATTATCGTCGGAATACACTGTCCAATTCTCATGTAAGAACATTAAATCACATATACAGTCTTACAAGGTCGATCACAATAACAAACAGTGACAGCAGATTACAGCTTTAGCTCTCATTGCAACACAGCTGGCTGTCTCCCATTTCACAACTGTCTTTCCTCGCTCACTCGCTCGTCGTGCTGACTGGCTGTATCTAGCCAGAAGGTTTTTGCTGCGTGCCAACACATTTTGGGTTTAACCGCAGGTAAGATTTGTTCGTGATGTTGCAGGGTGATTTGTAGCTTTTTAGGTAGGAATTAGTTTGTAAGGCTACTGTAATTGTACCTTGGGAATGAAAGGACAGGATGCAATGCCTAGCACCCTGGTGTTTTATTTCTGAAATTAAGGTTGGTAATTTTGATGCCAAACACCTTAGGAGAAATATGTGGAGCTCAGCGTTACCTGCTCTTAGGATTAGCTCCTGGATTATCTTGGATGCCCGCAAGCCATGCAGGGTACCCGATGTAGGCTAGAGTGACGTTTAGTAGGGTTATAATCTCCCAATGATCTGACAAGGGCGCTTCTATGGTTGAGTAAATTGGCGTATAATTTTGATGCCCGGCGCCTAATCTCGTCCTCCACGTATGGAAGACCTGAGGCTTCATGAAGCAACCTGGTGGAAAAGTAGCGGCCCACAGAGTAGATAGACCTTAGTCCTCTATTCTGTGCACGTTGAAGTCATGCCAACCAGCTATCTGCAGCCATGCCCCAGATTTCACAGGCACAAAGCATGACAGGAATTACCAGCGCTCGGAAAAGGTATAACCTCAGATGAAGCGGCATCGAGCTCAACCCCAGCATTGGATACAGGGAAGCTATTGCTCCCTGTACCCTTACCGCTAGGTCCCTGATGTGCTGGCGAAAGGTTAGACCTTTATCCAATGTAACTCCTAGGTACCAGACAGAGTTAGTCCACTCTATCCTTCAACCTCGGAAGCTGATGTTGGGGCAGTCTGCGGGGGTGTGGC
The DNA here is from genome assembly GCA_030765055.1 of Mantis religiosa. Lineage (NCBI taxonomy): Eukaryota > Metazoa > Arthropoda > Insecta > Mantodea > Mantidae > Mantis > Mantis religiosa. The sequence goes on along the minus strand of CM060949.1, from coordinate 120,171,562 downwards.
GCTTAGTAAAAAGTATGGCATGGCTTTTGTCCGGATTTTCGGACATCCGCCAACACCTACACCACTGTTGTGTGAGACAGAGGTGTCCCTGTATGGGGTTGAAGGCTCTGAGGATGTGTTTGTCTTTGCAGAACAGAAGCACGTCGTCAGCGTATTGTGCCATTACGACTCGTGGCTCTGTGGGGAAGTCTGCCATAAAGACACTGAATAGTGTAGGGGATAGTACAGAGCCTTCGGGGACTCCGCCTCTCACTGGTCTAAGTGTTGATGTTTTCCCCGCAACTGTGACTTTAAATGTGCGGTGTCGCAAGAAGCTGTGTAAGATGTTGATGATTTGGGTAGGGAGTCCCAGTTGGATCAGTTTATGCAGAAGCCCGGCAGGTCAGGTCGTTGAGAAGGCCTTCTTGACATCCAATGAAACCGCAGCCGTGAAGGCGCCTTCCTGGAAGCCGAGGGCGGCGGTTTCCACCACACGCATTAACTGCTGGACTGCCGAGTGCCCAGGACGAAATCCAAACACCGTGTCACAATCCCTTTTATATGTCCATTCATAAGTCGAGAACATTCTCGCACAAATAAGAAAACAACCATTCTCCGTCAATCGAGATATTTCCAAACATGAAACCCTACCTGTGGCGGCGAGTCCTTTATCTGAGATAACATTGTTTGCCATCTTTTGTGATCATTTCGCTGCGTTATCGTTAACTGCTCATGCGAGCTCGTGAAACATTATCCACCGTCTATTATCGATTTGTGCCGAAACGTTTATGCCCAGCGCCGCGACAGTATATATTAATCACTATGTCATTTCTATACATGTACATGTTTAACTTGGCGATCCTATGATTCATTTGTATTTCCTTAAGCAGATAATAAATGAATGAATGAATGAATGCAGAACAGTAGCAACTGAGAACAAACATCTACATCTTATAGATGATTGTATTGATAAAGATGCAAGCTATACTGCTGGAAGTATATAGCATGCATATTAAAATGTATAAATGCATTCTATGAGGGTCATTTGATAAGTCTGGTAAATTCCCATAAAGGGACGGAAATATTTTTTGTGGGGATAAGCTTGATTATTCAAAAGATTGTACAGAAAATTTTAATGCGCTACAATATACAGTTCATTGTTGACAGCCATTTGAACTGGTCAGTGTGATAGCTGCGATTGAAAATGGAAAAAAGAGTTTCGTGCTGTTATTAAAAATTTTCATTTGAAGGGCTGGACTGCTGCACAAGTCAAAACTGATTTGGATAAAGTTCATGAAGACTCGTACCAACATTGAAGACCATTTACTTTTGGATCAATGAATTTAAACGTGGTTATTGAGGAACTATATAAATAAAATAAAATAAAATCTGAATAGACCACCCCGGCACCTTGTAAACTTTACCGGGGCATATATTCAAATTTTCTATTTATTTCCAAAATACACATAATACACATGAATATATAGTATACATAATTGTTTCAGATTAATTACAAAACAAAACTGAAAAAAAAAAAAACAGTAACAAAACAAAAAATATCTAATATCTAAGAAAATCTATCTACTCAGAAAAAACTAAAATCATATTACATTCTATACTGGTATCCAGCAAAAAATCTAAAATTGGAAAAAACAAACAGCTCAATTTCTTAACTAAATTAAACAAAAATAACAATTTTCAACATTTCTACTTTAAAACCAAAAAACAAGAGAAAAATATTTAACTATATCCTAACAAAATCTAACACACATTAAATACCAAAATTCTACAAAACATCTTTACCTACTTAATTACTAACTCAAGACAACAGAATAATATATAATTAAAAGAAAAACTATATCACTGGTGTCCAGCGATACAACTGGAGATATTTTCCAGCTATTCTAACAATTTCTTTTATTTTTTTATTTTACATTTAAAATACTGGTAACCAGCATTTTTTTTTCTTTTGTAAATATTATTCAAATAAGTCTATTTAAATACTCTTAAATTTTACACAGACAATTCATTAAATTATTCAAAAAATTCAACAAAAAAAATCATTCTTTTTATTATATTTCCAAAATGAACAAATTACTTTATTCATTAATTTCTTTTTATATACCCTTTTATTGTCATATAAAATAATATATTCTACTTATTACTATTTTAGGCATTAATTAAAGAAAAAACAATTAATTTAAATTATGTGCCCTTACCTATACAACTATATATGAAAATTAAACTTAAAATTATACAATATTACAATTAAGACAAAAACCATAAATCCTTTCTGTATATTAAAAATTCTTTTTATCTAAAATTTTATTCTAACCACTTACATTTCTCACTTTTCACTGGAAATATTAAATTTTCTCACTAATCACTTAGCTCTCTCAATACTAACTTTTTCACTTAATAACAATATCACTTTTAACACACACACAATATTCACCAATTACACATTTTTACATTGAACAATCCACTCAGCCTTATCTTGCTTCATCTCCGCCGACACTACTCTTAATCCATCGCACCTAATTTGGTTGCCTGGCCACAGCTACCTATTCTCTTCACTGCCATCTGATCTTCCCTCTGCCATTTTCCATCCTTCTGGCTGGTTGTCTGACAACGGCTGCATACAGCCATCCTTCCTTTGGCTGGATACGATTGTTCTATCCTCCACCTTGTCTTTTCTCCTAGAATCTCCTCCTATAAGTTATATATATATAATCCTTCTCTTCTTGATTTTATTCGTCTCTTTGCCCATTCCTAACTTCCCGTTGAAATTACTTAAAATCTTGTTCTATTAAATTGAATATTTTGATCTCATTCCTCCTATATTTCTTATCTTTGATCTTCATTTTCTTCTTCCATAATATTCAATGGTTCCTCTATAATATTTTGCCTTATAATTCTCTCTTGTATTCTTTCAGATCTTCTTAAATTTTGCATCTCTAATTGCACAATAACTGGTCTTACTTCTATTCTATCTGATTCCCAAGCTTGTTTGCTTATATAATTGGTCAAAACTTGTAACTTTTTAATTAATTTTTCATCTCTGATAATATAATTTACATGATAACCTGCTAATGCCTGTCTTTCTTCGGATTCCAAAATTCCATATTTCTCGTATTCAAAAACTGCATGATCTGGATTATCTTGTTTATTACATAAATTACATATATCATTATCCATTTTATTAATGTTCTTCCTCCAATATGTTTTATATGGTCCGTGACCAGTTATATAATGTATTAATCCCTTCGTTGGTTGTATAAATTGTAATTTTAGTCTTTCTTTAATACTCTGAAATATTTCATAAACTCTTCTTCCTTCTGAAATCTCATTCCATTCTTTTTGCCACGTATTCTTCAAAGTATCCTTTATCTCCCAAATTTTATTAGTCCTTACTCCACTAATTTCATGAACCTTCTCCATATTTTCTTTCTTCAACCAAAATTTTGCTCCCTTTAAACGAATTAATAGATCAATGGGCCAAATTGCAGTTGCAACCAAACGAGCCATTGTTGGTGTTGTATTTACTGCTCCTGTGAGACGAAATAAAATTGTTCTTTGAGTTCTTCTGAGTAATCTTTTGATTACAACAACTTCCATTTTTTCTGCCCAGACCGCTGCCGCATAAGTCATGATTGATGCAAAAATGGCATTATGATAAATTTGTATAGCTTGTAATGAAATATTAAAATTCAATCTGGTTATCCTGACTTTTGTCTTATACATTCTGTATGTTTCCTAAAATTCAATTTCTCATCCAACATTATCCCCAAATACTTTACCTCTCTTTTTCTTTGTATATTTTGATTATCTATTTTTATAGTAGGATTCCTTTTTAAATTTCCTTTAAAGATTAAATAATTGGACTTATTTGGAGCTATTTTTAATTTTGTTCTTAAATACCAGTATGATAATTTAGTGGTGATCTCCTTGGCCTTGTTTTCTATTTCCAATCGACTTTTCCCATCCATCATAATAACTATATCATCTGCATAAGCTATTATATTTAATATATTATTATCATTTTCAAATTCTTCCAATAATGTTTCCAAATAAATATCCCAAAATAGAGGCCCCAAGATAGAACCCTGGGGGCATCCTTTTGTGATTTTCTTCCTAATTTGATGATTTAGGCCTTTTACATAAACTTCCCTGTTTGTACAATAACCTTTTAACAATCTATATATAGTGCTTGGACATTTCTTTTCTCTTAATCTATCAAAGAAAAATGGCCACCATAGATTATCCAAAGCTCCCGATATATCCACTGATATTCCAATTACATAATTTTGTTGAGATTTACAAATTGTTTGTTGTAGTTCTAATATTCAATCTTCTGTAGAAAAGCCTTTTCTAAATCCAAATTGTTTATTATTTAAACCAATCATTTGTCTACATTCCATCATTCTTTTAAAGATTAGTTGTTCAAATATCTTTCCTAAAGAATTCAATAAACATACTGGTCTAAAGGATTTTGCTTCTTTCCTTATTTTTGGGAATCTACCTCTGATTAAACAATCATTGAGCAGAACATGTAAAAATGGTATAATTTCCTCTTTTAAATTATATAATACTTCATTGACTATTCCATCAGGACCTGGTGCTTTTTTGACCTTTAGATTATTAAAAATTAATTTTAATTCTGTGACATCAAAAGGATAAATTGGATTTCCTGTATATTCCAAAGCCATCTCTCTTCTTCTTTGTAAATGTATATCATTTTCCATTTCATTATTGTCATCGGACAATAAATTATTCAATAATAATTTCACTGATTCTTGCCAATTTTCTGTCATTTCCCCATTTCCTTTGTTTAATGTAGTTATAATTTCTGGCTTCTTAATTTTATCCATAATAATTTTATAAGGTTATCCCCAAATATCCTGTTTTATATTCTTCTCATCAAAATTTTCCCAATATTTCCTTCTGCTTTCTTCCAATAATATTTTATACTTTTCTTTGGCTTCCCTATATTTTCTCAAATTTTCCTCTTTTTCTGTATGGATGATGGACTTTTGATAAATTCTTCTTAATTTTCTAGCTAAGGATCTTGCCTTTTGTAATTTATCTGTCCAAATTTTATCTTTATTCTTGTTATTAAATTTCATCTTTGGAACAGCTTTATCCACAGCTATCTTTATTGCTTCAGTCAACATAATAGCATCCAAATCAACCGATGCTCCCGTATATTGTATATTTAAATTTTTAAATTCTTCCCTCATTAATTGCCAATTTGCCATCTTAAAGTTATATCTTATTTCCATATCCTTCTGATCTAATTTCTCTTTATCTTCCAACACATAATCAAAATATCTTAAATTATGATTACTCATTGTTTGATTCTGTGTCACTATCCAATGTTTAATCTTTTTTTCAGCTTTCCATGATGCTAATGTAATATCTATATTCTCTTCTGCGCCGGCTCTATTACTGAACGTAGGTGGATTATGATTTTTATTTATTACATATAAATTTAATTCAGATATTATTTCTTCCAATTTTTCACCCCTTTCATCTGGTCTTTGGTAAACCACCACAAAGATTTAGCATTACAATCACACAAATGTATAATTTCGTCATTTCTAAATTTATTATGTATATTTTGCATTTTAATTAGGAATGGTTCAATATCTAAACTATATTGAAAATAGAAATTTAACAATATAAAGCTACCACGCCTATGTATAATTTCTACACAATTAACATGTGTATCCATAAATTGTGCTATATTTACAACTTGTATATCTTCATTTAATATAACTATTGCTGCCAAAGACTTATTATTACATAATATTTGTCTAGACCTTAAAGGCATAAATGGAATATGTGAATTCACAACATATGGCTCCTGAATACATATAATATCCAATTTTAATTCTTCTGCAATTTTCCTTAACTCCCCCATAACCAATTTACTACGTTGCTCATTTACTTGCGCAATTCTTAAGTTTTCCTCCATGTTAAATTTTCAAAATTTATTCCATTTATAACATTTCTTCTTAATTTAGCAAAATTTTGTTTATTTTCATTTACTTCATTCGCTATATTATGATTAAACTTTTTTCGATTTTCTGTAATATTTCTTGCATGGGTCACTTTATGCTTACTTTGACTTAATTTTGTTGACTTATTATTATTATTATTGGTATTTAAAGCAGTTATGCAACTTGCTATAACATTTTCCAATTTATTGGATTTCTTCCCAACTTTAATAGTATTTATTTTACAAAACGTGGTTTTTGGTTTAAATACTTGATTATTTTGTACACTATAACTTATATTTTCCTTTGTATTTACTTTAACCTGCTTTACTGTTTTAGTTATCCCTGGATGTCTAGTTTGTACATAGCAATAAGGCCAATTTGTAGCTGAATCAAACACAACCCGTCCATAGCATAACACAAAATCATTATACAATTCTTCCAAATCTAAAATTTCTCTTCTTTCAAAAGCTTTATTTATTAATCCAAAAGTTCTTCCACATTTGTTGGCAAATTTTTTGTCCTTAATTCCATATGATCTATTGCATTCGGCACAGTAAATAATATTTTATCTCCATTTTTGTGCACTTTTCTTGTTATATATCTAAGCGCTGCTAATAAAGTCTTTGGTTCTTCGAGCCTACTTAATTTTAACATTTCAAATTCATCATAAATTTCTTTAACATTTGGCATTTCCATTTTATCTTGATGAATTGATGTTTGCCCTAAATTTCTATCTTCTGAATTTTTTATTTGTTCTTCATTCACATCTTTTTCTTTCTGAATTGTTATATTTTCTTTATCTTCCATTTCACTTATAATTTCATCATAGTTTATCAAGTTCTTCTTCCTTAAAAATGTCTTAAGTTGTACATTTATGAACTTATCATTTTTCTTCTCTATTTTACAATCCAGAATATTCGAATTTGTTTGTATTGGTTCATTATGAACCATTACTTCTACTCTTATGATATTCCTATTTTCTTCTTTACTACTATTATCCATCATTAATTCTTCATTTACAACTTTATTAATTTCATTATTATTATTATAATTACCAATTCTTTTCCTATATTCAATTGCCCGTGTGATATTTATTCTTATTCGGCATGGTGTGTTCCTCTTCTTCTTATTTGTTGATAAATTTTGGTTTATGGTATTATATTCCATAATCTATTCAGGATAACATTCTTTCCAACATCATATTATAATTTGGGCAATTTCCTTTGCCTCCACAACTCTTTTTTCTCCTTACACAACGGATACAGATATTTTGTGCCGCTTTTTGACAATCTTTTCTTTGATGGTCACATTCTCCAAAATTTCTACATATTGTTTTATCTTCTCTACAAAATTTTCCACATGTCCATAACTGTAGCATTTGAAACATTTGGGCACTGATATATAATTTTTAATTGACACAGCTTGAAAGCCGACATAAAGTCGGTCCATTTTAATCACCTCTTTCCACAATTTTGGAGAAACTTCTACTACATGATGAACAGTAGCTCTGTTTCTTGGATCGGTTTTAAATTTCCTTGTCGAAATCTTTTGACATATTGCCTTCAAAATTTTGCTGATAGACATTTTCTTTCAGATCCTTATCCGAGACTCCTGTTAAAACATTATACATTATAATCTGTGGATTTCTTTTTTTAGGTTTTCCCATATTCAAATCTTTTTCTAACAATTCCTTACAATTTATCACTTTTTCTGCATCTTCTTTGGTTTCAGTTTCAATTATCACATTTTTTCCTGCAGGTCTTAAATTACAAATTCTTATCTTATTCTTCCCCGGATTCAAATTCTTGGTTACTGTCTCTTGAAGTTGTTTAACATCCATATTGGAATTAGCAGAAATAAAAACGGTGTGTCTTTTATTTTCCATTACTCTTCTTACTTGTTGTCTATTTGTTTGAGCAGGAACAGCTGCTACTTGTGCAAACGTCCTCGGCATTTCTTGATATGACGACTTCGCTTCCCTCCAAGTTTTTGCTTCTGTTAATGCTTTTTCTTTTTCCAAGTTCATTCTAAAAACTCTCTTCTTATTTCTTCAATTAGATAAAGTAATCTTTTCTTTAACAAATTGCCCATTCTGGAATCATTAGTCAGAATCGAGTCTGCTTCTTGGAACCAATCGTCGAACTTCATCATTGCTTATTTGGTACAATCCTCAGTTCCTTCTTTCACAATTTTCTCCTGACTTTTATTTGACTGCTCCCTTTTTGTACCTTTTATTTCTTCTTTGCATTTTTCTTTAACTTCTTTCTCTTCTTTCTTCTTATCTTCTCTATTCGATTCTACACTACTCCCATCTTTATTCTTCTTATCCTCTTTTTTCTTCTCCTTCTCTTCTTTTCTTCTTTATTTTCCTTACTTATTTCTTTACTATCATCATTTCTTGGGAAAGCCTTTTGCAAAGAGCTTCTAATTTTAAGATCTTCCATCCATTAATAACAGCTAAATTAAATAACTTATATAAACAAAATGGACTTCTAATAGCCGCGAGTGTACGCACTTCCTGTTCGCTCCACGTGCCGTGAAGGTCAAGCGCAACACCAGCTGACCGACCGCAAGTACACATGCACAAAGCTCATATGCTAATTACTATATTGCTATTAACTTCTAAACTACTTATTTAGACTTCATGCTATAAATACTCACAGCTTACTATTTCTTTTATCTTTCTTTATATATATTTCACTATTCAAATAAACTTGTTTTTACCACTTTTATTTTCACTTAAAGCAGAGCAGAAACATAAAGTGTCTGCAACGACAGGGACAGATAATGCAGCACTTATTGAAGAACTGAAGATGAATCATGATCTGGTCACCCAATTGTGGTAACCACATAGGACACCATAGAAATAATCTATGATCTGGTTATGTAAGACTGCTGAATCAAAATTCGTGAGATTGCTGAGGCTGTAGGTATCTCAACTGAGCGAGTGCACAATATCCTACATGGAAAATTGGCAATGAAAAAGCTGTGGGCAAGATGGGTGCTGCAACTGCTCACAGTCGACCAAAAGTGCATCCAGAAGAACACTACTGAGTGTCTGGCGAAGATTAATTGCAATCTCCAAGAATTTTTTTCCAATTTATGACCGTGGATGAAACTTGGATCCATCATCACACACCACAGTCAAAATAGCAGTCAAAACAATGGACCAAGGCTGGTGAAAGTGCACTAAAGAAGACAAGGACCATTTTGTTAGCTGGTAAGATGGCCACTATTCCTTGGGATTCTCAAGGAATAATCCTCACAGACTACTTGGAAAAAGGCAGAGCCATAACTGGAGCCTATTATGCTCCATTATGCTTCATTGTTGGATCATTTGCAACATGAGTTGACTGAAGAGACCGAGATTGAAATGCAAAAAAGCGCTCTTTCACCAGGAAAATATACCACCGCATAAACAATCGCAATGCCGAATGTGCACAAGTTGGGCTTTGAATTGGTTCCTCATCCACCTTCTTCATCAGACTTAGTCCCAAGTGACTTCTTCCTGTTCCCAAACTTGAACATTTGGCTTGGTGGAAAGAAATTTTCATCAAATGAAGAAATGATAGTTTCCATCAACGAGTATGGGATGAAAAAACTGGAACATTGCTGAACCAAGTGTATAGCCATCAATGGAGACTATGTGGAGAAATAAGGTAAAAATTATTCTTGGGTTTTTACCAAACTTATCAAACAACCCTCATATATTAAAATGGTAATTATGTTCATATTATACCAACATTGTACTACATATATTGTATAATTAAAAGATATACTAGGTCTGTGTAATATACATTTGCACGTATATACTGCACAAGGAAATTGAAAATATGTAAACATGAGGCACTATCTATTCTGTACTTGATAGCATTGCCATGCTTTTAGTTAATTGATGGAAATTAATCATTTCTCCACACTAACCATATATAGGCTAAGGTTTTTCATAGCTATATGTGGCTACTGTGGAGGAATATTAATTTCCATCAATTAACTAAAATAAAAAGAGTTAAATGATGAAGCCTGGGACTCAAGTACTTATGATACTAAGTCGCCACAAACGGTGTATCCCAAATGCGAGAGCACCTAGTGGTTTACCGGGGAAATATACGAGTTAAATGGAGAATTTAATGTCAGGACGGCACGTTGGCCAGGGTAGCTCAAGGGTTAGAGCGACTGGACAGAAGCCAGGAGATCCATGGTTCAAATCCCGGCCATGCCATTGAATTTTTCATGTTGACTATCTATTGCCATGCTTTATTTATTCACTTGACTGTATGCTTTCAAAGGTCACCCTGGTCATATCACTTCCATATTGTCACAAGGTGACATGGCAAGAGGGAAAGAGAAGAGGGGAGTGGGGGTGACGGATGGCGTTAGAACCACGCCTACGCCAACGCGCAGCGCTAATGACGTGCCGAGGAGAGACAGGGTGGGGAGAAAAGTAACCAGAAATTACTGGTCCCCTTCTCCTGCCATCTTGAAAGACTGTGATTCTTCGCTAATAGTCGGGAAACTTCTAGATACTGCAATTTTTGTATATAAGTGATGCATTAGATGAGTTAGGCAGTTAGTTCTTGGCAGGAAGTCGTAAAGGGTACAGTGCTAGTGAACAGTGTGCAGACAGACTGGAAGATTGTGTACGTATTGTCAGAGGTGTACGAAGCATATTTCTATGGAAAGAAAGCACAATTTGAATTTCTGCAAGTTGGACCTACAATTCTACGAACCCGCCAAAGTCACAATTGGTGTCAGGAGTGGGATATACGAAGATGGACGCGGCATTGGAAAAGATTTGTCACGAACTAAAAGAAATTAAGTCGGTGAATGACACCGTCGCTAAGAAGACGGAAGCTGCAAATAGCAACTTAGCCGCGACGATGACCGCGAAGCTGGCCGAATCGACCATGAAATGAAAGCGGCGAACGATAGCCTGGCAACCGAAATGAAGGCTGCGAACGAAGCCCTCGCCGCCAAATTTGAGGAGCAGTTGGCATGAAGTTAGGCGAGCGTGTCGAAGACCTGGCGAGCCGCGTTAATGACCTGGAAGGAAAGGCCGACAGCAGCGTCAAGTCCCTGAACGCCATGGTGGAGGACGTCGTCGGCAGGAGGTTAAAGGACTTGAAGGTGGACGCGCTGGGACGCGACACATCTGCGCGCGTCAAACCTCCTAAATACGACGGCGCGACAACGTTCAATGTCTTCCGCCGCCAGTTCGACACGGCGGCCAGGAACAAATGGTCACCGGAGGAAGAGGCCGCACAGCTAATAGCCAGCCTCCAGGGACGGGCCGCAGAAGTCCTGAACGAGGTCCAGATAGCGACGGCGCCCAAGGACATCTGGGAGGACCTGGAGAACCGTTTCGGGAACCACCGCCTAGCCGCAGCCTCCGCAGTCAGCTAAAGTCAAGTTCGCAGCAGCCAGGGGAGACGCTGCAAGGGTTCGCCCTGGCAATTGAGCAGCTGGCTAGCAAAGCTTTAGTGGACCTCCCACCAGAGTTCGTATCCCGGGAAGCCGCATACGCATTTGTTGATGGGGTACGAGACACCGAGATACGTCAGCGCCTAATGCTCGGCGATTACAAAACTATTCATGAGGCGCTAACGGCAGCATTGATGATGGAGGCGGCCAAGGTGATGGCTACCCCGACGTCGAGAACCAGGAGTATCCGTTACACGGGAGACCGAAGGCCAGCCGAGAGACGCCGGCGAAGACCTAGTGGCAAGTGTTGGGGGTGTGGACAGCCGGGGCACCGTCCAGGAAACCAAGCCGACCATACCAGCTTGTGACGGCATCGGGCGATACCTTGCCTGTGAAGTTGACCTTGGGACGGAGTGCCGTACGTCTATGGGTGTTCTACGCGAAGTTGGCTGAAGAGGTGGTACTGGGACTGGATGCCCTCAGGAGCCAAGAGGCGACGGTCGACGTCGGCAGGAAGGTCCTGCGTCTCAATGGAGAAGAGGTCATTCTCCGACAACCCGAAGAGCGCTTTGGAATCTGCAGGGTCATCTTGAATGAAGATGTGGTGGTCCCCCCGAGAAGCGAGGTGGTGATGACGGCATGACTGAAAGGCCAGCGAACCAAGAACATGATGCTGGATCAGAAGATACCTGTGCACGGACTATGTGTAGCCAGGACATTGTTGCCGTGCGAGAGGTGTCAGTGAGGCTACTCAACCTGGCAGACACCGATCACGACGTCCAGGCCGTAAAGGAGCTGGGGACGTGCGAGCCCGTGGTCAGCGACAAGACAGAGGAGCCGGTGCCGACGCAACACATGGGAAATGTGAAATGTGTAGTGCTTAACGCCTGCTTTTACTACATACGGCACCGCAGGCGGTGACACTGATGATACATGAAATGAAGATGGAGCACCGGTGGAATGAGATGGCGGGGGAAACCGGAGGTCTCGGAGAAAACCCGCCCCAGCACCATGTTGTCCACCACAAATCTCACTTTGCGATCGCCTGGGATCGAAACCGGGCCGCCTTGGTGAGAGCCAAGCGGTCTAACCACTGAGCCATGGCGCGGCCGCAACACATGGGGCCCCGGCTGGAAGGCTTATTAGAGAGGGCGGCCTACCACCTGACCGCAGAACAGCTGCAGAAAGTTCGACAACTGCTGAGGCGATACCAGCGCGTCTTGAGCCAAGGCAACAGTGACTACGGCCGCACGGACAAAGTGCTTCACCACATCGACACCGGAGACGCCCGGCCTATTCAGCAACCACCTAGACGCGTTCCGCTGGCGAAAAATGCGGCGGTACGAGATATGCTGAAGGACATGAGATCCAGGGGAGTGACTGAAGAGTCTGACAGCACTTGGTGTTCCCCTGTAGTTCTGGTGACAAACAAGAACGGCGAGCTACGCTTCTGCGTGGACTACAGGAAGTTGAACGCTGTCACTCGGAAGGACTGTTTTCCCTTACCCCGAATTGACGACACCCTGGACACGCTCGCTGGTGCACAGTGGTTCTCGACCCTGGACCTGAAGTCGGGTTACTGGCAGGTAGCTCTGGACCCAAGAGACAAGGAGAAGACCGCATTCCCGACAGGCCAAGGGCTTCGGCAGTTCACAGTTATGCCCTTTGGGCTCTGCAACGCACCAGCTACCTTCCAACGCCTCATGGAATCAGTAATGACAGGATTGCCATACGACGCCTGTCTGTACCTGGAAATCATCGTCGTCGGTAATACCATCGAAGACCATCTGGAAAACCTGAGCAAGGTGCTATAGAGACTGCAGGCGACCAACCTAAAGCTAAACGCAAAGAAATGCCAGTTCTTCCGCAAGGAAGTCAACTACTTGGGCCACACAGTCTCACCAACTGGAGTGGCCACAGACTCGGCAAAGACACAGGCCGTGAGAGATTGGCCTCTCGGCAGAAGGACAAGAGGGATTTGTGCAGTTTCCTGGGGCTGTGCAGTTATTACCGCCGCTTCATAAAGGGGTTCTCCAACATCGCCAAGCCCCTCACAGAGGAACACCGACCTTATGTGTGGACGGAGAACGCCGAAGGCGCTTTCCAGCATCTGAAGACACTATGCAGTGCTCCTATTCTGGATTTCCACAACCAGGTGAGCCTTTCATTGTAGACACCAACGCCAGCGACCAGTGCATTGGGGTGTCCCATCCCAAGTCCAGGACGGCCACGAGCGGGTGATAGCCTACTACAGCCAGACGCTATCCAAGGCAGAGAAGAACTACTGCGTCACCCGGCGAGAGCTACTGGCGGTAGTGAAGACCTTGATGCAGTTCCACAAATACCTGTACGGTCAGCCATTCCACCTGAGGACTCACCATTCCGCCCTAATCTGGCTACTGAGCTTTAGAAACCTGGAAGGCCAGACAGCACGTTGGGTCCAGAGGCTGCAGGAGTACTTCACCTCTGAACATCGTAAAGGGAAGAGCCACGGCATCGTCCAGAGGAGTGCGGCCAATGCTCAAGAGTGGAAGAGAAGGAGCGTGCCGCAGCTGTCAGAGTGGTCATGGCAGTGCCTGCGGATGGCTGGGATAGCGCAGATTTTAGGAGGGAGCATCTGGCGGACGCAGACTTGGGGCCATTCTTGAGAGAAGTGGAGGCAAGGACAAGACCAACCTGGGAGGACATTGCACCAAGGAACGCCACATACAAGTCGTACTGGGCCCAATGGGACTCGCTGAGGATCAGAGAGGGCGTGCTGTTCCGGGTATGGGAATCACCCGATGGGAAGATGCAAAGAGAACAGTTGGTACTTCCCCGGAGTAAGGTCCCGGAAGTCTTGGAGGAAGCATGCCGGTGCTTCAGGAGGACACCCAGGAGCAAACCGAACAATCGACAAACTCCGACAGCGCTACTACTGGCTGAGGCTCCAAACAGATGCTGAGAGATGGTGCTGTCAATGTCACGTGTGCACGGCGAGTCGCGGTCCTGAGACTAGGAGCTGGGGTCACATGCAGCAGTACAACATCGGTGCACCATTCGAAAGGATCACCGTCGACCTATTCCCTGTTTCATATAACCTTGCCCCGCTGACATGTATCACTCCGCATGTATCTACCTTCCCCCTCATCCTAACTGGCTAATGCTTTCGCGCCACAGGCCATAGACAGTGCCTTCCCGTCAGATTTAAACCTGCAGTAAACGTCATAATTGCCAGGAAGATAGCTAAAATCATGCAAATAAGGATATGAAGGCATGCAAAAATACAAGTTTATAGTGAAACTGAACTCACGCGTTATGGAGAATCTGGTAATGGAGTAATCCCCTCCATCTCGGATTCTGATTCTGCAGTAACAGTTTCGCTGTCGGAACTCTCCATAGGGTCTATAATTATGCTCTCTATTACGTTGTCGACGATGCCATCCGTCTCCGACATTTTCTTTTCTTCTTTGAGCACATGATGAATAGCCTTTTTCCATGTTCCGTCGCTGATCTCCGAAAACGCTGTGGCAAGCAATGGCTTGATATCGTGCAACTTAAATGTTCTATTGTTTCTCGCTACGAATCCTTTAATTTGGCTCCAAATAAGCTCAGTTGGATTTAAAATCCAGTGATATGGTGGAAGCCTGAGTACCTCATGACCAGCTGACCTTGCCATTTCATCGATTACGTATTTATCACTTGCACGCAGTCACTCAATAATGTCTTGTTTCTTCCAGGATGTATTTGGTTTCTTTTCGACATGAACGCTGTGGTAAGGAGCATTGTCCATCACAATTATGCTGATTGGTTCCAGTTTTGCTAACACACTCGAAAACCACTGCTGAAACACATCTCCATTCATATCCTCGTGGTAATCACCGGTTTTCTTTGACTCAAACAGCAGTAGACCATCTTCTACAAAACCACTATCACTTCCTATATGAGTGACAATCAGTCTTCGGCCTTTTCCACTGGGATTTTTTAAACCAGAACACATACCTTGCAAAAATGTTTGTCTTTTCAGTCTAAATAGTCATGTCACGCCATACTTTACTTGTCGTAAGCCCTTCATTCACCCAAGTCTCGTCAAGGTAGTATATTTTGCAATTTGTATCCCGGTACTGTCTGATTGTCCTTAAATAACGTCTTCGCCACACAGCAATATCGCCCCTGTCTCTCAGCACATTTTTCTTGCACCTTTTTTCATTCACAAACCCCAGCTGTATAAGCAATCTATACAAACTAGAGCTGCAGAAATTTGGTAAATCTGCATCCTCATTTACAGCAGACAAAATTTTATTTACGTTAGGGAGTTCGTTTCTAAAGAAAAAAACTATCCACATGACGACGTACAGCAGTTTTAACGAACTCATCGCATTCTCCGAGCACGCGCTTTTCTTTATTCCTGCATTTGCCTGGAGTGGTAAGTTTTCCTGTTTTCTCAACTTCACGTCGCGATGTTCCTATGGACCTAACACTCACACCTGTAAGTTTGGAGCACAACTGTTCGACTTCTCTCACTGACAAAGACGGATTCTTCTCTGTGAGTGCATTAAACACATGCAACACAATTCTTTTTTCACCGCTTTGTAATGGTTTACCCTTGCGATGCTTTAGCGAAAAACAGGCGGTAGATTCTGTCATTATACATATAATAAGTACACGCGCAATAAACGATGGATAAAATAACGTATCACTCGCACTCGCACAGCACACCTTTGAATGACAATACATGACTAATCCAGTTCAGAACAAGGTCAGTGATAAAAGTCATATAAACAAATATGTCATCACTACCGCTAAAGCATGTGCTATTGTGTCATCTGAAAGGCAGGCCTAGATGCAAAGGAACCTCCTCTTTACTTCGTTTAAGAATTAACATGCATTTTAGATAAATTAACTCTGTTGCGTAATATATTTAATTGAAACAGTTATGAAAGTAAATATTTGACAATTCTCAACATATAAAGATATATCACCATGTTAAATAACGAACTAATTTTTACCGCATAACAGTCTGTACCACAACAGCAGCCAATAAAGGGAGATGAGGTCACGTGACTGTTAAGAGATTACGGGACAAGCTTACGTGAAATGAGGTATAGCTGGACCATTCCCAGTGTCCGACCGAGGCAACAAGTACCTGATGGTGGTCGTGGACTACTTCACCAAGTGGCCAGAGGTATATGCCATCCCGAACCAGGAGGTAAAGACAATCACAGACTGCCTCGTGGAGCAAGTGTTCTGCCAATTTGAGGTGCCGTAGGAGCTCCACAGTGACCAGGGTACCAACTTTGAGTCCAACCTAATGAAGGAGGCACTGGAGTGACTTGGGGTGAACAAGACCCGCACAACACCCCTACATACACAGTCGGATGGCATGGTCGAAAGGTACATCATGACCTTAGCGAAACAGCTGAGAAAGGTCGTGGCCAGCCATCAGCGAGACTGGGACGTCAAGGTGCCACTGTTCTTGCTGGCCTACCACTCGTCAACACACGACACCACTGGGATGATGCCATCCAGCTTAATGTTCTGCCGAGAGCTACGTCTCCCTTGTAACCTGGCTTTTGGGAGCCCTGCGGAAGCAAAACAGCCAGCAACCGAGTATGTGGAGAACCTGGTGGACCATCTCCACGACATGCACGAGATGGCTCGACAGAACATCCAGAAGGCAAGCGACCGCCTGAAGACCCGATACTACAGGCAAGCCAACAGCCAAGAGTTCCAGCAAGGTGACCTGGTCTGGTTGTACCGCCCTACCCGGACCAACGGATGCTACCCGAAGCCGTGGCAAGGACCGTACTGGGTGGTGAAGAAGATCAACGATGTGGGCCACCGCATCCAGAAGGTGCCCCTAGGGAAGATGTTGGTGGTACACTTGGATCGTCTGGCCTGCTACGGTGGTGCTGTTCGGGATTTCCAGCTTTAAGGAGGGAGCAGTGTCGCGAGGTGCCTTGGCAACAGAGGGAGAGAGAAGAGGGGAGTAGGGGTGACAGATGGCATTAGAACCATGCCTATGCCAACGCACAGCGCTAATGACATGCCGAAGAGAGACGGGGTGGGGAGAGAAGTAACCAGAAATTACTGGACCCCTTCTCCTGCCACCTTGAAAGACTGCTTCTTCGCTAATAGTCGGGAAACTTCTAGATTGAATTGGATTAGTGGGTTTTAGGGCCCGTCGACGAGGTCATTTGGGCCCAAAGTTAACATTAAGAGCTAAAAGCCAAACAAACTATTCTAAAAGATGAAATAAAATAAAAGCGCCCAACAAAAATACTCCAAAGGTTAAAAATATATAATAAAATGCACGACTAATAGAGTAAAATGCTACAAAAAGACCAACCAATCACCAGACTATTAAATTAAAATCTCTAAAAGTAACAAAGATAAAATCCAGGCCAGACTTGTTTATTAAAACCAATTTCAGCAACAAACCGCAGTGCGGTGACCACGGCTACTGGGTTGTCCCCTAAAACATCCAGCAAGTTAGTCCCCAAGCCCAAAGACTGGCGAACAGGAGCACACTGCGGGCAATCGAGCAATACATGCCGCACAGTGAGGCGTACTGCACACGGAGCACACACAGGGGCCGGTTCCCCTCTTAAAAGATGGCCATGAGTTGCTCGTGTGTGCCCAATTCTCAGCCGGGTGGGTATTACCTCGGCTCACCGGTTATCCCTGCAGGAAGTTGGCCAGGGTTGTACGCTCTCCTTTATCACCCGGAGTTGTGTGCCTTCCAAAGCTGTCCAGGATTGCTGCCAAGCAGATAGAAGTTGGCAACGTATAAAACGTTGTACTTCCTGGTATGGCACCATAGTTGTTAAACTCCGGGGCAAACAGCAAGCGGACTTAGCAGCCGCATCCGCCTCCTCGTTCCCGGAAATGCCCACATGGCCTGGGGTCCAAGTAAAAACAAAATGGTATCCGCGATTAAGCATTTGCGAGATCAAGGCCTGAATTTTTAAAACGAGCGTGTGAGCGGCAATATGCTGTTGCAAGGCCTGAAGAGCGCTTATAGAGTCAGTGCAAACGATAAAATTGCCAGGAACTAACTTACAGATAAAAAGGAGCAGATAGAGGATGGCATACAGTTCTGCAGAAAAAACAGAGGATAAGTCCAGAAGGCGAAATTTATGAGCCTCGCTGTTAATGACGAATGCGCAACCCTTAGTGCTACCTAACTGGGAACCATCTGTAAAACCCGGAACATAGTTAGGGTAACAGCCCAGTAGTTCGGCAAAAAGTTGTTGAAATACCGAATGTGGGGTAGCTAGTCTCGAGTCTAGATACTGCAATTTTTGTATATAAGTGATGCATTGGAAGAGTAAGGCAGTTAAGTTCTTGGCAGGAAGCCGTAAAGGGTGCAGTGCTAGTGAACAGTGTGCAGACAAACTGGAAGCTTGCATACGTGTTGTCAGAGGTGTACAAGCATATTTCTATGGAAAGAAAGCACGATTTGAATTTCTGTGAGTTGGACCTTTAATTCTACGAACCTGCCAAAGTCACAATATCTATCTCTCACCACCACATTTTATATTTAGTGTGACGGCTCTAATGTTTTGCATGCAGAAATCTTGAAGCACACTGGATGAGAAAACTGCAGCCTAATAAATGAATACAATAAAATTTCAAGTGGTAAATTGTATAGAATTCTACACCAACTTTTCAGGAAATAATAAATTGCTTTCACAAATAATTAATAAAATACATTTAATGATGAAGTACACCTGGTTCTAAGAAGAAGAAAAAGAAAAGTCCTGCATTTTGTTATATTAGATTTCCTGTAAGTGGGGTGTGATGTGTACCAAGTGAATCCATTTCTAATAAATACTATTTTGCGCTAAGACATAAATTTTGCAAGAAGTGATCCACAAGAAAGGTAGGAAACAATGTTTTTAACACTATAAAACCCCCATATTTTTGGCCCAAATAGTTTTCATAATACAAATAAATAAAATACCAATATATTACAATACATAACATAAGCATTTTAATGAACATCATCATTGATTGGCATGTATGTAAATATATTTGTAGTTTTTGAGTTTGATTTATGAGTCACTATGTTTACACTCAACTTCACTTACTATGTTGTTGTATAATTGAAACGTTTTCAAGATCATTTGATATCATCCTCAGCTGTTTGGTGACTAAATGAACATTCTTCTTCCTCCTCTAAGGTGTTCCGATCACTCTGCCATTTGGTGTTAGGGGCACTAAGTTTTAATACTTCATTTAATGCCTGGATTTCAAAATTTATAACTTTATCCCGGGATAAGTTCTAGTGATATCTCGAGAGAATAGTTGTTTTTCCTATTTGCTCGAGAAGTCTCTTGAATCATGAATGTGATATATATGCGATTGTGACACGCCAGCAGGACAGTTAGTTGTAAACAGAGTAAGCAGAGAACAGCTGAGAGTGTTGTTGTTGAAAAGACAGTTGTGTAATAAGAGTTTTGTAACAAGAGCTAATGTAATCAGCTGTCACGATTTGTTATTGTCATCGACTTGGAAGATTGTGTTATTATGTGATGTAATGTTGTTACGTGAGAATTGAACAGTGTATCTCTACGGAAATGAACATTTGGAATATCTGCAACTCGGCCTTTTAATTCTATGAACCCACAAAGTCACAATATGAAGACAGTAATGGATGGAAACAAGTGAAGATTTGTGTCAAGATAATATGGCTCATACCAATTTCAACACGAAAACTTCATTGTTTGTACTGCTTCTGATATAGCTTCCTTCTATACTAATGGTGAACACAACACTTCTTTCATTTTTCCTAATTTACGTACACCATAGGTCTACCATCGTACATTTGCTGTTTCACTAAATCTCTTGTTGTATGACTTATTTGTTATTGTATAACTTATAAAGAAAAGTGCATTTATGCATAAATTCCACATAAAGGTTTTGTTGCAGAGAATATGGTTTTTAAATTCTTTATATTACCTGTGTTTGAAGTAGTGATAGGTTCAACTGTAACACTGGAGTTCTCAGGTACATGTGGCTGTGCAGTTACTTCACTATTTGGTTTCTCATCTGTTACAGGAGATATCCCTTTTAATTCTTCTGCTCTCTCTAATGCTTTACGTACCAGTGTTAATAACTTACTCTGCAGCTCTGTGTCAGCAGTCAATTTCTGAACATCAAAATGTCAATCATTTTAACTGCAAATATTTCTTTTACTATCTAAAAAATAAAATAAATACTCAAATAAAAAGCTTAAACTACTATGTATGTCAGGATTACAAATTATATTAGCTTTCTTATTTTACAATGTAAACAAAGACATGACAATAATGTACTGAACGTAGGCTACAAAACTTGGCCAGCAGGTGCACAGTTACATACTGTACGACTTGGCTGGGAGTCGTACAGCCCGTCTCACAGTTACACATACATGGACTTCAAATCAAACCTCAAATCACATTAATCATTATCAAAATAAAAACAAAACATACTTATCACAGAGATGCTGTCCATCTGTATCAATACATCTAAAGAACTTCTGAGGAAATTTCCATTCACACAGATTAGTTCAGCTACTGAAATATGTTAATTTCAGCCCTGATATTTTGTTTCAATTCTCTGAACATGTGAGGATTAGTTTTGTATACCTTAATTTTCAAGTTGCTCCATAAATAAAAATAGCATACTGTCAGATCAGGGATACTGTGGGCCGTAAACCCTTACTAATGGTTCTATCCTCAAAAATTTCTGGAAAAAACTGTAATGACTTATCAGCTGATATACGGTGGCACAGTCCTGTGGAAATATCCAGATCAAACATTCAATGTCCATTAGTTGTTCAAAACATGGTGCCAGTATATTATTTCTGTATCTTCCAACACTCATAAAAAATAAGTCCTATTATTCTGTACCCATTTATTGTGCATCATACCCCTTTTTTTTTTTTGTCATGCATGGGAGTTTAACAAATAAAACTCAGGTTTGACTGTAGCATAATATAGGTTGTGTTGTGATGACACATGACTATGTAAATGAAACCATGCTTCATCACTGAAGGCCGCGCCATGGCTCAGTGGTTAGACCGCTTGGCTCTCACCAAGGCGGCCCGGGTTCGATCCCAGGCGACCGCAAAGTGAGATTTGTGGTGGACAACATGGCGCTGTGGCGGCTTTTCTCCGGGACCTCCGGTTTCCCCCGCCATCTCATTCCACCGGTGCTCCATCTTTATCACATATATCATCAGTGTCACCGCCTGCGGTGCCGTATGTAGTAAAAGCGGGCGTTAAACACTACTCATTTCATTTTTCATCACTGAAGAGTATTGATTGTGAACTGACTGTACCATCAACATTCCCCAAAATCAGTTACAGAAATTTACCTGACTCTGATATTTACGGTTCCTGGACAAAAGCAACCTTGTATGGTTTGAGTTTTAAAAGTTTTGACACTTTTTACTACGCTGAAGTTTTCAAAATGTGAGTTTCTCGTATCAGGCACTTTCGAGATTTTCATGTTGATGTTTTAACCTTTCTAGGATTTCATCTAATTTCTGCTCCATAAGCACACAATTTTTACCATTCTTTTCCTATCACAAACTGATCTCAGTATCTCTGAATTTATTTACAAGCAAACGACAGCCTTTCTACTCACAACATGCACACCAAGAAATTTAGTTTCAAATTGTCATACCAAATACAAACACTCTTTGATAAGTGCGATCAGGCATTTTGAAAAAATTTCAAGTAAAACTAAACACTTCTAAAAATTTCTTGACTGGAACAGAAGTAAGGCAGTGCTCTGTACAACTGACATACACGTATGACGAACAGATGTAGGATGGCTGCGCACGGAAATGCAGTAAAGGTCATACAAGACGTGGGCCTTCTGGCCAAGTTTTGTAGCATATTTACTGTATTATTATTAGATTCATACATTAAATATATCTGGAAGGACATCGAATGCAGTGCATCTACGAGCATATACCAACATTATGGGAACAAAAACTCCATCATCAATTATCATATATCTTTTACAGCTTTAGAACACTTTATAACTTCATTTTGCAAAACCACACAATGGAAGTTTTGTGATTCACATTTCAACATGTGTTTACCCAGAGTAGATGTTCTTCAAGGAAAAAAGTATAGGTGTATTGTTGCTAAGAAGATTTCTATGTGGCATCCAAAAAAATACTAACCACCTATTTCACTCAAAATTGCAATATTGAGGCATGTGTATGCATGCATGCACATCCATATCCATACACACCTTTTTCTAGAAATTATCTTTTAGATTCAGGGAAATTCAATACATGGACTAGATGGATTATAGTAGTTAATTACACCCCAGAAATAAATAGCATGGAAAGTAAATATTTCAAAATTTGACTGACATTTGTTGAAATCACTGTTAAATAATTTCTTCTCAAATCAAAGATAAGCAGTTGTGATAATTGCTAGCATATTAAAGGGGCCATGAGAGGAAATAATAAACATGATTCAGAGTAGGATGACATGAGCATTTTATTATATGCCCAAAGTTGAGAAGCTTATCTCTCAAAAAACGACAACCAGAGTATTATAAGGAAGATAAGCGTTGACCACCTGATGTTATTTGGCTAGAGATTTTATGCACATGCATATAAAAACATTAAGAAAAGCATGTTACTATTGCATTTCTTCCTCTCTGGACAAGACCCAAAAAATCTATAGTTCTGAAAATATTATGACCATATACCTACGAAGTAACAGAATCATACCAACAAGATATATCATATCAAATCAGTAACAAGAACAATTTAGACCGCTTAAAATAAACAGTGATAAAGGGTCATATATAATTCTTGAGAATACCCAGACCTATACTAAGATAACATGTTTGATAATGTTCTGAGTATGCCAGCAATTGAAATCATTTTGCATTTTAAACAATTCTCAATCCTTGTTGAAAGGATAAAAATCACTCCAAAAATACATTAATATTTGTTGTTCGAATGTCGTACGGTAAATGAGATTGATATTGTGTATTCACCAATTGTAATAGTTTTGCAAGGTTTCATCACGTGAAATATACATAAAGTTATAGTTTACATGGAGAGGTACTACTATCTCTATAGTTTTAACTCTACAATTTTACTATGCAAACCGTTATTTGTTTTTGCAATTTTATACTCTTTTGCTGCATAGAAAGTACTCTTAATAAGACAAGACTTAATTTTATTTTTATTTGCCCCTTCTCTATTTCGACAATCCACTGAGATAAATGATTCTAGAAATATTTTGCCTTACTTTCAATACATTTGCTACTCAGCCTCTTAATTTATTTCTAAAGTAATTTTCCATTCTTCTAATATTATTTTCATAAATACTTGTAATTCTGTCTTCTTTATGTAATTCTGTCTTCTTTATGGGAGTCGCACGCACGCACGCACGCACGCACGCACGCACGCGCGCACACACACACACACACACACACACACAGACAAGGCAGCGTTAGTATACTGAATTGTTTAAATGCCACTCTGCAGGTGTTTCTTTTTTGGCTATTTTTAAGAATTCTAATTGCTCTTTTCTGAAGCCTAAATATTTTTAATATTGCTTCTTCCCTGCTGATCCACAAAAATAGATCCATAGCTTATATTGGAGTGCATAAATGCATAAAATACTTGTGTTGTGCTATATTCATTCATGATTTGTTGAACTATTTTAGAATATGTATAACCCTATTGAGTTTCTTAGAAGGTTTTTCTGTATGTCTATTCCATTTCAGATTCTTATCTATTACTAATCCTTTGCTCGCTTTTTATTTCTAAAAAGATGCTAGCTTATGTTTTGTTTGAAGCAATTATTTTAGATCAAATCTCATAGGAGTTGTCAATACTTTGATTTTGTTATTTTGAATTTATTGAGAAAATAATTTGGTGGAAATTATTAAAATATTGTAGTAGAAAGGGAACGAGACTAAAAAGAACAATTGAAGGTAAAATACTGATTGAAGTAATAGAAGCAAAGGAAAATGAATATTATTGTGTTTAATGATGATAATATTAGTTTGAAGTTTTAAAAAATATTGTTTGAATGTTAATTTAGAAAAAGATTTAAAGAAAAGATTATGAAGATAACCAAATATGGTAATGAAAATTGTGCAATTAAAATATAATGTGAAACAATGAGAAATTATTGAATTGCCATAGCAACAGCAAATTCAATAATTTCAGACCAGAAAGAATTAGCATCATTCTGAGCATAGATGTTGTCGAGTTGTGATTCTGTACATGAACGCTGTAGAGGATGGAAGCATAATAATCTGTGTAGAATCATGGAAGAAAAATTTTGAAATTATAGAAAGGAATAGCGACGCTTCTGAAATCATGTATTAATTTAATGTTATGATGGATTTATGTTCATTTCAGAAGGAATTAAAATTTGAATATTTGAAAAGTTAAACAATTCTTTAATTTATTTAGTTAATTACTTTCATTCTACCCCCAACCAATACCATGCCCGAGGTAAGAGATTTTTTGCAACAACTGCAATAGCTGTAGATAATGATAGGAGGACATCGCAACCCAGATTATCAGAAGCAGCTCTGAGGACAAGATGTTGCAGCAATCCAACATCAAGATCCAGGAGCAATGCTTCAGCACAGTGCAGTATATTATAATGACCTTTAGTTCCAGTTGCAAACAGCTTCCCAACTTGGGGCTTAGAGATAATCCACGCGGAGATCAATGCATCTATATCCCATTAGCGGTCCTGATGCATGATACTTACACTGATCTGCATCCATTCTGTTTTATTTATATTTAGTGTCATTCCTAATTCTTCCAAGTATGTACTATCTCTTTTAGTTAATTGATGGAAATTAATCATTTCTCCACACTAACAGGAGTAATATAGGCTAAGGTTTTTGATAGTCAACATGAAAAATTCAATGCCATGGCCGGGATTTGAACCACGGATCTCCTGGTTTCCGTCCAGTCACTCTAACCCTTTAGCTACCATGGCCTACTTCTGCCAGTTTATCTTCCTGGAAATTCATGATTTACATAATTCACCACCTGCCTTCCATAATGTGTTAGTGAGCAGATAAATGTGGATTTTCTTCCACTGATGATAAAACATCAAGAGCCTTATCACTATCTGTAATTCATTTTGGCCTTCCAGACTTTGCACGCCGTGCCGTGGATCAGTGGTTAGACCGCTTGGCTCTCACCAAGGCAGCCCGGGTTCAATCCCAGGCGACTGCAAAGTGAGATTTGTGGTGGACAACACGGTGTTGGGGCAGGTTTTCTCTGGGACCTCCGGTTTCCCCCGCCATCTCATTCCACCGGTGTTCCATCTTCATCTCATGTATCATCAGTGTCACCGCCTGTGGTGTCGTATGTTGTAAAAGCGAGCATTAAACACGACACATTTTCCAGACTTTGCCTTATTTTTAACTCTTCCAGTTTTATTGAATTTTTTCAAAAAAATTTTTACCATAGAATGAGTAATCCTTCTATATGGATGTATTTCATTAAACAAGACACAAACCTCTTTTTAAATCATCCTCCTCCTATAACCATATCTGATCATCATTATTATTTCAATTTGTTATGTTTCTGTAAGTTGTGCCATGACTAATTTCTTTTAGGAAGATTTTGCAATAAAGTAAGCATTGTTGTCCTTATCAGCTTAGCTTTTGTCTGTTATTGTTCAAACTAAAGCCACCTACTGAAGTAGCCTACTGTAATGTTTAATTCAAAACCTAATCAATTTTAAGCAATGATACATTTTCCTTTGCTCAGTAAACATGCAGTAAGGTCCTAATAAATATAAACTGCAGTTTGATAGGGCATCTCTTTGTACGTTCTGAGACTTAAGGACTGGAGGAGTGCAGAAAAAAGAAATGTTGCCATTTAACAAACAAACAAAAATCACACCCTTTATTTGTAATCATAGTAATGTGATGGCATGTTGATTATTTACTCACCCAGTATACTTCAAGCCATGCATATGTTTTGTGGCTGCATGGCATTTACAGGTCACCATACAGTATTGCTTTGAGAAAGCTGAATTTGGATCTTGCACCGATGTCTTCTATGAAGACTATGATGTAACAGAAATTTGTATGCTGGAAGAATGGGAGATGCTATATGGGGCACAAGCATAACTTTGATGAGTTTTTAAGTTGTGATTACAGTGTTCTAACCTCAAGAGCATCTGTGGATGTGGTTAAATATTGCAATGAGGTAACCAGAAGAAGAGAAATCCGAAGAACAGGGATCAGCAGTACAAACATATGTAGCAGTAGTGAAAGGATTCAATGTCATTAAACACCTATATTCCTCTCAGAAACTATTTGTACCTATATTCCTATTCATGAGGAGCTACTCAGCAGTATTAATCACAATGAACACAGGATTCTAAGTGCCAGATACCTGGGCAGAAGAAAGTAGTCTACTCTGCTGATTTCTTTAATAAATGAAAATTTGTAACTTTACTGTCTTCTTTCTTTACTAGATAATATTGAAGAAACAGCCTGCATTCATATCTAATGATAAATATGTACATTTGATATCCACTTTCATTTTGTTGGTGCAGATTAAGACAAAGGGCTGATGAAGCAGTGCTAATACACTGGTCAACAAAATTTAAGTTGTTTAATGTTAAAAGAAGTATAAAGGCTGATTTTTACTGAATTTTGTGTGATTTCAAATCTTTCCACACAACTTTTCTATCACCCATAGTTTTTGAGTAATTGCATTAACAAGATTTCTTGTAATTATACAGTTAATATGTGTAACACCTTAGCTTTTACATACCTAAAATGTATGTAAATTAGACTTTCAACTCTACTCTGCTTGAGGAACATCTCTTTTGAGTTTCCAGCTGTAGTCTGCCAACATATTTGGAGTCCATTTTCCCCAGTAGCATCTTTCCATTTCAGCAATGTCCTGATGGAAGCGCTTGCCAGTTCGTCGCTGACAGCACCAAGGTTCTCAGGAAAGAAGTCAAGATGGGAGTCCAACATGTGTTTTTTCAAGGACATATTACATCCCATGAACTTTTGTTCTCAATCAGCTCACTGATAAGTGTTGCGTAATGTCCAGACCTATGATTTCCAAAAAAGTTCATGACAATGTTTTTGAAAGAGAACCATACAGCTCATTCTTGCATATTTAAAAGGCTTTCAAACTGCGAATCATTCATTTGTCTAATTTGAGGGCCAAAAAATGTTCTTTTATTTTTGCTTCACTGATCTTTGGAAACTTAGTTTCCAGGAACAGAAATGCACTCCCGTCACGATCCATTGCTTTCACAAAGTTCTTAAACAAACCTAGTTTGATGTGTAATGGAGGTAATAAGATTTTTTCAGCACTTACAAGCAGTTCGTGAACAACATTTGCCTGTCCTGGGTTGAATGACTCTTTTGGCCAACTTTTTTTTAACGTAATGATTGCTTTTGTCTCTACTATCCCACATGCAAAAGAAACAGCAAAATTTTGTATAACCAAGTTGTAATCCAAGGAAGATAGCTATCACTTTAAAATCTGCACATATCTGCCATGAGTAGTTATTGGATACTGCATAGCAAGAGTTGCATGTTCACATAACTCTCCTTCATACTAACTGCATGGGCTAGAGGAACAGATAGAAACTTGTTTCCATTATACAGCAAGACTCCTTTCAAACTTGTTTTCGAAGAGTCAAAACAAGCACCAATCTTCAGGCTTATGTTGAACACCCGGGGACTCCATCAAAGAATCGATATCATTAAAACGCACTAGGTCCTCGTGCCTAGAAAATAGTGCTCAAATTCCTTTTGGCATCAACGGAAAGAAGTTACTTTGGTACTATCCTGCAGGAGATGCCAGCCTTTCAATCTTGAAGCAAGTAACTCTGCTTTACTTTAAGATAATCCGAGATCATGAACCAAATCATTCAGATCCTCCTTGGTTAATAAGTACAACTCGTTTACGGTAACTCCTTCCGCAAAATCTGGGTCATTTGTTGTAATTCACTAATGTCATCAACACTTTCAAAATCTTCAGTCACATTACTGCCGTCTGGTGGAGTTGGTACGGGAAGGCCTGGTCTATGAGGCATTGATTGAATTGCTGATTCCAAAGATGAATATTTAACAGTGTATTAATTTTTAGATGAGTCGTATTTATTACACATCTGCTTCACTTTCGTACCTATTTTGAGGACATGTTTCGCAAATCATCGTTTGCATCTTCTGCTCTTATGCGACTAAAGCATGATCCAGTGGTGAACTTTGAAATCCCGCCAGAAGAGAATCCCACATTTAAGTTCATCACTAAATCAACAGATGGCAGCAGCAACTCCAGAATTACCCACACCCACCACACCACTGGATCAAGCTTTAGTCGCATAAGAGCAGAAGATGCAAACGATGATTTGCGAAACATGTCCTCAAAATAGGTACGAAAGTGAAGCAGATGTGTAATAAATATGACTCATCTAAAAATTAATAATTATTTCGCTTCACTGTGGTGTTCCAATACAGTTAAATCTCGATATATTTAACAGTGTGTTTGGATTTGGAACTTATTCCAGATATATTTGTCAAGTAGAAGTAGCAGTCTGTTATATGATACTTAGGTTCCCACCGTATCATAGGAACTGCAAATGGTTCCCTTTTAACCAGTGAATAGCGTTAAACATTTGGCACAAGAGATTTCTGGAGCCCAAAACTTATTCTCATCCATTTTACTGTCAAAATAACACTCATAAGCTCTTTTAGTTCGAGAAGTTAAATTTTGACTGAGCAGCCGGTAAGGGAACAAGGGGAAGAGGAGAAAGAAGGGGAGGAACAGTTGGTGGAGCAGGTGGCAGCAATTGGAAAAGTGAAACAGATGAGTGGTGTCGAGTGTGAGGGGGTGTGGAGAAGGAAAAGTTGAGTTAGTAGAGGCGGTTGAGCCAGATGGATCTAATGGAAGCAGAAATGTATGCGAAAGAAAATGGACTGGAAATAGAGTCTACGCAAGGTTGCAGCCTGTTTCAAATACGTAAGAAAGGCGAAGAGTGTGAAAAAATATTGTCTCTCCTAGGGTCACGAGACATAGAGGTATGTTAGACAAATTTAAATACAGGGAGAAATAGGGATGGTGCTTACGGCTGGCTTTCTGGAATGTGGAGGGACTGAAGTCCAAGATAATAGAGAAATGCAGCAGTTGTTCGGCGCTCTGCACCTATTTGGAGTGGTAGAAACATGGTTACAGGAGAATAACTGGGTGTGTGTGAAAGGTTTTAAATTTGTAGAGAAAGCAGCCAAAAAGATTTTCAAAAAGGGAAGGGCATCGGGAGGTGTGGGTTTGTTTGTAAGAGACAATTTAGAAGATAAGCTAGAAATAGTATCAGTGGACAGCAAGTCCAATAATGCGATATGGGTAGTGATTAAGGTGAGGTTGTGATCTTTTAAAAAATGGTGTGGGGATTGTTTATAATCTGCCAGAGGTGTCTCATTTCCATGATAGTGGGTTCTATAAAATATTAGAAGTAGAGATGGAAGAGATGAAGAGAAGAACAGCAGATATAGAATTTATTATAATGGGAGATTTTAACGCCAGGACGGGAGAGCAGAGTAGTAGGTATGACAGAAAAGATCTAGCAGGAGGATGTGAAACAGAGGTGATGATTCCTAGAAATAGTAGCAACAAGGTGTTAAATAGTGAAGGGGGGAAACTAATTACATTTTGTGAAGAGAATAACTTGTTAATAGGAAATGGTTCGATTGGAGAAGATAAAGAGAGTGAATTCACATATGTTAGTAGTTCTGGAGAAAGTGTCATAGACTATTTATTGTACAGTGAGGGTTTGGAAGAAAGAATTACAAAGTTTAAGGTTGTAAACCAAATAGTCAGTAGTGGGCACTTCCCACTAGAGTTAGAAATAAGAATGAAAGACCAAATAAAGAGAGTAGATACATGTGTTATGTTAAAACAGTTTAAAATATATAGATGGAGGGGATGGAGGAAAATTTTAAGGAGATAGGAACAGGGGCAACTCAAATAATTGAGCATGGAATAGCACAGGCAGTAGGGAACAACGATAGCAGTAATGCTGTAAAGCTTCTGGAGCTGTTAGTGAAAAGGACAGGGATAGGGATGGAGAGCTGGAAGGGAAATGAGGGAGGCAGTGCAGGCTGGTATGATGCAGAATCAGGCAAAGAAAGATGTTTTCAAAGCGTTGGGGAGGTGGAGGGCATCTGAGAATGAACAAGAAAAAGAAATTATTAATTTTTAGATGAGTCGTATTTATTACACATCTGCTTCACTTTCGTACCTATTTTGAAGACATGTTTCGCAAATCATCGTTTGCATCTTCGGCTCTTATGCGACTAAAGTTTGATCCAGTGGTGTGGGTAATTCTGGAGTTGTTGCTGCCATCTGTTGATTTAGTGATGAACTTAAATGTGGGATTCTCTTCTGGCGGGATTTCAAAGTTCATTAGTTGGTTTTTATGTTTTTCTATGTATATTCTCTCCCATATGACGAGTTCACTATGTTTTTGTACGTATTTTAGTAATTCGGTGCTATCTTCAATTTCATGATTTTCAGACCAGAAATGAGCTGCTATTGCGGACTTATCAATATTTTTGTATCTTAAGTGCCTGAAGTGTTCCTTCTTTCTAGTGCCTATGTTTCTTTTTGTCCTCCCTATGTAAATTTTTTCACAGTCTTTACACTTAATCTTGTAAATGCCTGACTTTTCCTCTTGTTTTATCTTATCAGTATTATTACTGTGAAGTAGGTTTTTAATGTAATTGTTTTTTGGTGCCAATGTTATATTGTATTTCTTGAATATATTTTGGAACTTTTTTGTGGCTCAGGGGTGGTAAGTAAATTTAGCAAATCTAATTTCTTGTTTTATTGGTGTGAGAGCTGTGATCTGTTTTAATCTCTTTTGAAGTTTAAATGATTTTAGTTTTTTATCTACAAGGTTTTTTCCATATCCATTTTTAATTGCAGTTTTTAAGATTTGATGGTATTCGTTTTGATATTGAGGGATAGATTTACTAATCTGTGTGTGAAACTGTTGATGGTTGCATGTTTGTGTGGAATTGGGTTGAAACTATTTGCTTTGATGTAATTATCTGTGTGTGTTGCTCTTCTATGGATACCAAATTCTAGTGTTTCATTGCTTTTTGTGATTTTAAGGTCCAAAAAAGGTAGAGTACAGTCCTCTTCAGTTTCCACTGTGAATTGTATGCTGGGTTCTTGCAGGTTGAGTAGTTTCAAAGCATCATCTATTTGTTTGTAGGGCACTATTGCAAAGATGTCTACGTATCTGTACCATGTTTTAAAAATATGAGGGAAGGCTTTAGTTATATGTGTTTCGAAAAAGCTCATGTATAGATTGGCCAAAAATGGTGATAGCGGGCTTCCCATAGCTAGTCCTGAAATTTGTTTATAATATTTTCCATTGAAAACAAAATAATTTTGATGTATACATATTTCAGTCATTGCCAAATATTCTTCTATTGCATTGGCATCTAGGTTTATAGAATTTAGCCATTTTTTCAGTTGAATCAAAAGTTTGTCTAATGGAATGCTAGGGAAGAGGGAGCGGACATCGAATGATACTAAAGTGTCATGAGGTTTTAGTTTAAGATTTTGAATTTTTTCTACCAGGTCTAAAGTGTTTTTTATGCTCAGAGTATGGAATTGTGGAAAGGACTGAAATTTTTTGGACAGCCATTTTGCCAGAAGGTAAGTAGGAGTGTTTATATTATTTACAATGGGTCTCATAAGGGTAGGGTGTTGTCTCTTTCTACTTCCATTGTAAACTGGATGTGATTATCTTGCAGGTTTAGTCATTTTAGAGATTCTTCTCTAAGTTTTTCAGGAATGATAGCAAAAACATCATCAACATATCTCAGCCAAAATTTGTAAATCTGTGGGAAGGCCTTTACTATGTGTGTTTCAAAATACCTACACTCCTCAAAAAAATGGCTAACCCAGACTACAACAGACCCCAGAAAAATAGATGACATTATCAATCCTACAGATTTATGCATAAGGAATAATTACTTCATGTTTAACCAACAATTCTACAGACAATCAAAAGGATTAGCTATGGGGAGCCCACTTTCACCTATTTTAGCGGACCTATACATGAGCTATTTTGAAACACACATAGTAAAGGCCTTCCCACAGATTTACAAATTTTGGCAGAGATATGTTGATGATGTTTCTGCTATCATTCCGGAAAAACTTAGAGAAGATTCTCTGAAATTACTAAACCTGCAAGATAATCACATCCAGTTTACAATGGAAGTAGAAAGAGACAACACCCTACCCTTTTTGGACCTCAAGATAACTAGAAATTGTCATGGTGTAGATTTTGGAATATATAGGAAGCCCACACACATAGATAATTACATAAAGAAAAATGGATACAACCCAGTTTCACATCAACTAGCTGCCTTTAGAAGTCTAATTCACCGGCTATACAACATCCAACTGAGTAAGGACGAATTTTTGAAAGAACAACACATAAAAGACATAGCGGTATTAAATGGATTCAACCCAGCCATCATAAGGAACATGATGAATAGAAAGGAAAAACTGAAGATAATATCAAAACATACCACTCTCACACCACTTAATAACACAAATTGGCAATATAGAAAATTCACCTACCATCCATGGGCTTTTAGAAAATTTGAACGAATCTTCAAAGACTAAACTTAAAACTAGCACCCCAAAACAAATTCAGTCTGAGGAACCTGCTAAATAGACCACTAAAAAATTCAATCCCCAATAATTTGAAATCAGGAATTTATCAGAGAAATTGTGAAACCTGTGAAAAAAGCTACATAAGAAAAACTAAGAGAAACTTGTTAACCAGGCAAAAAGAACACCAGAGGAACATTAAGTTGAAACAAACAGAAAAATCTGCAGTTCATACCATTTTTGGACAGAAAACCACAACATTGGCCACAACATTAAACAGTTAAAATCCTTTAAGTACACCCATAGAATTGGATATTTGGGAAAACATATTCATAACCTAAAACCGTGATAAAGTTATAAATTTTGAAATCCCGGCATTAAATGAAGTATTAAAACTTAGTGCACCTAACACCAGATGGCAGAGTGATCGGAGCTCCGTAGTAGTGGAAGAACAGGAATGTTCATTTAGTCACCAAACAGCTGAGGATGAGATCGAATGATCTTGAAAATGTTTAAATTATACAACAACAAGTAAGTGAAGTTTGAGTGTAAACATAGTGACTCTAAATCAAACTCAAAAATGAAGAATACTTCACTGTTAATAATGCTTCTGCTTTTAATATTTATCAAGCTGAAATATTAATATTATATTAAATTGTTGTTATACACATATCTTTTCTCCAGCGTTTGTGATCCAAGTGCGTAAACATGTCCCTCAAAGCTAGGACAAGTGAATTTTCAATCAACAAATGTGAAGTGATTCATTTTCGGGCAGGAAAATTATATTTAATGTGAACAAGCTTTTACAAAAGTTCTTCAATCCAGAATACAGGGCGACTGTACATTTTTAAAAAGCCCAGCAATTAATTGTGAAAGCTTGTGATGTATGTAGTACACACACAGTGTCACAAATTTGTAGTGAAGCAGCTTCATCCTTAGAAAAAGGGAGAGTGCCTGTATTTCAATCTCTGGAAAAGACCAACAAAGTTGAAAAGCGAGTTACTGGATTGGAAACTGTGATAGCTGTTTCAGTGCTGTGACGTGTGTCAAGGAAAGATTTTAATATTTTACGAATATTTAATATGTTAGAGTGAACCTGAAGAATTCAATGCCATGGCTGGGATTTGAACCATGGATCTCTCAGTTTCCATCCAGTCACTCTTAACCTTACCATGGTCAATGTGCCATTATGGCATTAAATTCTCCAACTGACTTGATTAAAAACCTTAGCCTATAAAATATTAGTATGGAGGAACAATTAATTTCCATCAATTAACTTAATTTAATGTGTTGTTTAATTATGGGCAAAATAGGCCGAACTTTTGCTGGCATGTAAAAGTGCTCTTATGTACAGAACCTCTGCAGGTACATGCACTACGCTTGGCAACAGCGCTCTGCTTGAGCATTGGCCAGAGTTCACATGCCTTTAACTTTTGCGAGCGGTATAATGTACTATGAGCAGTTAAAAACAATTAGAACCTTGCAATGAGAACTGTGAATGTTTGAGGCATTAATTATTGTGTAAATTAATTATGCCATCAATACTTTCTAAATTAGGGTAAAAAAACAAATATGTGTGAATACATGAAAAATGAAGCAAAAAGTAGAAAAATTTTCAAGAATTTTTTTAAGAAAAAAAAGTGCTCTTACAATAGTTTACTTATTTTAAGAGACAGCATTAACTTTCAGGGTAGCAAGTCATCCTTAAACTGCATGAGAAAACTTGAATTTAATTGGGTAAAAGATCAAAACAAATAGAAAACTGCTCATGAAAAGCACAATTTGTTATAAAATAGAAGACTACCTGAAAACCACATGAAAGTACAAGTCAGAAGGAAGAGACATATACCAAATAAAACATTGTAAACAATAGCCACAGCAGCCCTAAAGCATGGACACTACTACAGGTTTCACAGCTTCAGTATCCAAAAGCAATAGGCTCATCATTGTTCATGCTGCAGTTCAACAAGGTTTTATTTCTAATGTCTTGCTTATATATTCAATGGTTAAAAACCAAACTCATTCCAAATCTATCACAGAAATCCATTGGTTTTTATAATACACCATTTCATAATACTCAAGAAATGTCTCCAACTTTAAATTCCTTGAAGGAAACCATGAAAACACGGCTCCCAGATAAAAACATACCATACAATGAAAAAATGTTTAAAAACAAGCTTTATAGTTTAATTAAAAGTGCACCAATCTAAATATATAATGTATTCGGTGGAAAGAATGATGGAGGAAAATGGTCTTACTGCAGTGAGACTGCCATATTAAAACATTAAGCAAGCTTGCTTACTAGGTTTACATTTTCTTTCTCCAAGAGCCAAGAATGGTGAATCCTACTGTACATGATTTAAATTTCAAAAAATAATAAGCTTTACTATTAAAGTACTTCACAAATGATTTGCATATTACTTCTGGCAACTGAATGCTAAAACCTTTTAAGGAAAACCCCTATGTAGGAAAAATATTTTAATTCCCCAAGATTTGTTAAATATGGGTTTTACTGTATATCTCTAAATATTTATCTAGCAACACTGCTTTGTTCAGCATATTAATGAAAATATAAGAAGAGATTAGACTGGTAAAACGTCCTTATTTTCTCAGATAGGTTACACTTAGACTGAGAAGTCTTAAGATGTCAGATTCATCTTAAATTGTCGAAATATGCTCACAAGTAAGTAAAAAAAAATTAAGTTCAGGTCATATGGGTGCCAGCTCCAGATCAGACCCCACTCTAGGAACATTTCAGTACTTGGAAAGAGAGGCTATTAAGAACTGGTCCAAGGTAAAGTATTGTAAAACCTCACATAAAACCCCAGGAAATAAGCATAATTAGGAGACCATGGAAGAAAAGAGGAAAATTTCTGCTAATAACAATTACTATTTGCTTCAAATAACAATTACTACTTTTTTACAGGATATAATCCTTTGGAAAAGCATCGATGTTGCTTCAGAGCAACTTAAATTACACAAGAATAGATAGAGACCACCTGAAAAATTCAATGCCACGGCCGGGATTTGAACCACGGATCTCCTGGATTTCCGTCCAGTCCCGCCCATGGCATTGAATTTTTCAGGTTGACTCTATCTGGGACAAAAGTGAATCGAGAAGATATTGACACATTGCTTCACTGAACACTGTTTATTCACAGAAGCAATGTGTCAATCTTCTCGATTCACTTTTGTGCTAATTTGTGCTTCACTGTCCCTACGCTTCTTACAAGTTTATACTTTGGCTCTAGCTATTCAAAACCTTAGCCTATATACGGCTAGTGTGAAGAAATGATAAATTTCCATCAATTAACTTAAATAATTAGACTACACTAGTCAACTAAAATTAAGTTATTTTAACCATCAGAGATGAAAACCAGATTTCTCTAGACCAACTTTCTTAGCTGAATTTGGAACTGTTTTCAGTTTTCTTTTATCACGTATAGTTTTTCAACTATAGCTAACTTATGTAATCAACAAAACACACATTTTAAAGTAAATATATAATCTCAAATTATTTTATGAGCAACATACTTAATACAAAACTTAAAACAAAAATATTTCCTATTAAAGTCAGTGCCCTGAATCCAAATCTGTTGTTAATATCAACTTAATTGGTGGAAATTAATCACTTCTTCACACTAGCCATATATAGGCTAAGGTTTTGGATTGACAGAGTCAACATGAAAAATTCAATGCCATGGCCGGGACTGGGATTTAAGTACTTACAATAATAGTAGGTCGCCTCAAGCGGTGTATCTCGAATATGAGAGCCCCTAGTAGTTTAGTGGGAAAATATATGAGTCAATGGGAGAATTTAATGTCAGGACAGCACGTTGGCCATGGTAGCTTAATGGTTAAGATCTACTGGACGGAAACCAGGAGATCCTTGGTTCATATCCCGACCATGGCATTGAATTTTTCAAGTTGACTATCAATCTATTGTTAATATTTATGCATCATTTTAAATTATTGAATAATGTCTGCAAAAAATATTACACTTTTTGAAAAATATGTGAAAATGTGCATATTACATTCCATTGGCAAAAACAAAGAAAATTACGGTTTTGAACATTAATTTGGTAGAAAACAAATACAAAAACTGTAAAATTTGTTCTTACTTCAACTGTACATAGATACAGAACAATAAAGTCAGTTGTTCATAATTGGAAGCTAAAAATGCTTACTAGTCGATTCTCATTTGTGTGATTTTCTGCACCATCATGGTACAGCATCCAGCAATTATCTGCCATCATTGCCTCATTCCAGTAACATTGGTAACAATTCTCAATCACTTTGATTCTTGGTGAAATGTTTCACCCATTTCATCACTTACATCACCAAGGTTGGCTGGAAAAAAATTTAAATGGGAATCTAGGAAATTAATTTTCAGTGACATGCGAACACCCATTTCTTTATAAGCATGAAGCAGTCTCAGCACTCCTTTGTAGTCAAGGTAACTTTGTTTTCCCCAGAAAATTCATACAAACCCACTTGAAACTATTCCAAGCTATCAGTTCAGTCTCATTTAATCTTTTTGGAAATTCTCATGCAACAATTCTCTTATTTGTGGTCCCACAAACACACCTCCTTTCAGTTTTGCAGCTGATATGAAATTAAACTTTCCTTTCAGGTATTCAAATCCAATTGAATTCGCCTTTCCAAGAGTTTTTACAAAACTTTTCACTGGTCCAAGCTTTCTGTGGAGAGAGGGAAGTACCATTCTTCAGAATCAACCAATGGGATGTACTTGACATTTTCTTTTCCTGGATTTGCTTTCTTTGCTTCCAGTTATGTCTGACGTAATGTTCTGTTTTGCGACTGTTCCATAGGCACAGAAGGCAACAAAATTTTGCAAACCCCCTCCCCCCTGCATTCCCAAGAGCATGCCTAGAATTTTCAAATCTTCACAGATAATCCACTGCTGGAAGTTATACTTAATTGCTTCTAATACCACACTCATGTTTTCATAACTTTCATTTAGACAGACAGAATGGGCAATGGGTAAAAAAGGCTTCAGGTTTCCATTATGTAAAAGAACCACCTTTAAACTTTTCTGAGACTAATTAATAAACAATCTTCAAACCGATGCACTATACTTTTTTTTCAGTTTTTCAAAGGCCATTGACATCATTACTTTTTCCAAAACTTTGCTTCATGTCATGTAATGAGAAATCCTGACTTCCATCTCGAGTATATTTTTCTCCTTTAGCTTAAGTTCTGCTTTGTCCTTTGAAAACGAAAGGTCTCTAACGAGATCATTTAATTTGGAATTATTAAATTTCTGTGTTTCAGAAGTAGGAACAAAGTCAGGATCTAGGTCCACAGGATCATTATCAGTTTCAAGTCCTGTTTCCTGGAGCATTTCAAGTTCACTTTCTGGAGGAATAGGAACTGTTGGATATATAATTTTATGTTTCTTCTTTGCTGAGAATCCTTTAATATTCACACAGCAAAAATAGCAGTCCAGATGTGGTTCTTTGATTCCCACCAAGTAACTGGTACACCAAATGGCATCAAACTTTTCCTTTTCAGCATCCATTCTGCTAAACCTGTTACACATGGCTTGCATATGATACGTGGTGCCCAATTTTTATCCTGATCACCTAGTGAAATGTCGAAGTATAGCTGGTACAATTTCTCATTAATAGTACGACACTGCGATTTAGGTGTGAATGAACCACATACGTAGCAAAAATTGTTTGGGTGATAGACACATTTATGAGGCATAGTAATGGAGGGCAATCTGCAAAAATGAAAAAGAAAAAAAAAATACTGATTTCGCTCTCATTTCTAAGATATTTGAGGGTTGGATCAAAGATAATGGCAACTTTTTTTTCCTTGTAGATATATCAACGGATCACAATCATATGTAACATGTGGAAGTTCTGTAGGCATAGTGTGTATGCAGAACAACAATGGCTCTGTGACAGCTGGTAGTAGGACAGCAAGGGCTATGAAATCAGTCAGCTGGCGAGTGTCGTGTGAGATGGAAGTAACCCATGTTGAGCACCACACTTACATCAAAATAGCTGTTCTCTGAGGGAGAAATGCAATGGAATGTCACAGTGAATTAGTGGAAGCCCTTAGGAATAATGTACTGCCATACTGTACAGCAGCACATTGGGTAGGGAAGTTTCAGCAAGGACGTGTGTCAACCAGTGGTGAGCAACGTTCGGGATGACCTGTCAGTGTGCAGACTGACATGGCACAAGCCATCATTGAGCAGCTCCTGGATGAAGACAGATGATGGACGCTACTAGAGTTAGAGATAGCAAGTAGCATTGAGAAACGCACCATCCACAGGTTATTGCATAATAAGCTGCAACTACACAAAATCACATCGTGGTGGGTACCACATTCACTGACGGAAGTTCAAAGGTGGGAACGCTATGCAATATCCTCCAACCACCTTGCATGCTGGTAACAGGAAGGTCATCAATTCTTGTCACGAATAATCGCCATCGATGAATTTTGGGCCAGGGCATATGAACCAGAACTGAAACTTAAGTCTGTGGAGTGGTAACATGCTGGATCATCAAGGAGGTAGAAGTTCCGTCAGAATCCTTACGCCGTAAAACTGGTGATCGTCGCATATGACATCAGGAGTGTCATTGTTTGCCACTTTGTTCCACGTGGCAGAACAGTGACCAGACAGTACTACAGGATCTTCCTGATGCTACAGGTATAAAGTGGCATTCGGGGAAGCGTCCAGATCTTGTGAACAGCGCAATTATCCTACACAACAATGCAAAACCACATAAAGCGGAGTGTGTAAGGCAGATACTGCAATGTTGGGTATGGGAAGAATTGCAGCACCCACCGTACTCTCCCTGTGACTTTGATCTCATTCAAAACATTAAGGAACCACTACGTGGTAGGCAGTTTGCAACATGAGAGGACATTATTTGAAGCAAAAGGTTAGAAACAGTGATGTATTTAACATTTGAAAGTAATGAGTCGATAATTCAAAAACAAACATCACTTAAATTATACTTACTTGAACATGTTTCGGAGAACATTTTGTCCCCAACGTCAGCAGTTATCCAACTGGTTGGATCCGTGGTTTCTTGAAGTGAGCTGGTTGTCTGTGGCGGCATTTGTTGGCTGAGATGAACTTCCCAAGAGAGTTTTCAGGCGGCAATTCGAAATTTAAAGTATTCTGTTTCTTTTTTATAATTAGCAACTTTTCCCAAACATCGAATTTGGCTGCATTACTGGCTGATTTTAATAGTTTTATATTTGGTACAATTTCATGATTGGTAGATCAGAAATGGTGAGCTATTGCTGATTTTTCTATTTGTTTGTATTTCATGCATCTCATATTTTCCTGTAACCTAATATGTAAACTTCTTTAGGTTTTTCCTATGTATAACTTATTGCAATCTGAGCAGTTGATTTTATATATACCTGATTTCTTGTTTTCAGGTACTGGGTCTTTCAGGTTGTTGCATAATAAGTTTTTTAAACTGAATTTATTTATTGGGGCTAGGGTGATGTTGTACTTCTTGAATATCTTATTGAGTTTATGATGCATTCTGGGATGATATGTGAATTTCCTGAACTGTGTCTTGGTTTTTGATTCTGTTAATTTTGTGGTATCCAATATATGTTTCTGTTTCTTGAATTTCCAAATGTTCTTATCTATTAATTGTGTACTGTATCCATTAATTGCAGCTATGTTAATCATGTGGTTATATTGTTTGTTGTATTGAAAAAGAATGAATACAACAAAGAATATAACCACATGATTAACATAGCTGCAATTAATGGATACAGTAAAGAATTAATAGATAAGAAAATTTGGAAATTCAAGAAACAGAAACACATATTGGATACCACAAAATTAACAGAATCAAAAACCAAGACACAGTTCAGGAAATTCACATATCATCCCAGAATGCATCATAAATTCAACAAGATATTCAAGAAGTACAACATCACCCTAGCCCCAATAAATAAATTCAGTTTAAAAAACTTATTATGTAACAACCTGAAAGACCCAGTACCTGAAAACAAGAAATCAGGTATATACAAAATCAACTGCTCAGATTGCAATAAGTTCTACATAGGAAATACCAAAAGAAGTTTACATATTAGGTTACAGGAACATATGAGATGCATGAAATACAAACAAATAGAAAAATCAGCAATAGCTCACCATTTCTGGTCTACCAATCATGAAATTGTACCAAATATAAAACTATTAAAATCAGCCAGTAATGCAGCCGAACTTGTTTGGGAAAAGTTGCTAATTATAAAAAAGAAACAGAAAACTTTAAATGTTGAATTGCCGCCTGAAAACTCTCTTTGGAAGTTCATCTCACAGACAACAGATGCCGCCACAGACAACCAGCTCACTTCAAGAAACTACGGATTCAACCAGTCGGATAACTGCTGACGATGGGGACAAAACGTTCTCCGAAACATGTCCAAGTAAGGATAATTTAAGTGATTGTTTTTGAATTACCAACTCATTACTTTCAAATGAGAGGACATTCCTAATGTTGTGCACGAACAGGTGACCCAATTCACACATAATGCTGCAAACACTGAGGCAGATGGTATTCAGTGCCTCACACATCATTGGCAGCATGTGGTGACAGTAGCAGGGGACTACTTTGAGGGTCTTTAGGCCCAAGTTTGTTGTGTCAACTTTATGTGCACTGTGTTTCATTCTTTTGCACCATGAAGGGCACATTGACCTGTATACTACCATAATAAATTAGTGTGTTACAATATTTCAGTGCCATTCATTGTCCACATCTGTATTTAACACCTTGTACTTTCGTCTGTATGTGTCACATTTTCCAACTGGACTGGTATCTTCAAGAAAAAAAATAGTTGCTATGGCTTTTGCCCCAACCCTCATATATCTACAAGTTGCAGGCTAAAATAAGTATTTGTGTGCCAAGTTTCCTGGCAACAAACATGACAAACAAACATTAATGTGCACACTGTTGAAGCAGATAGGTATGGTTCATTCTTGGATAAATGCAGAGTATGGGTATACAGACATTTGGAAAGAAGTAAGATTAGAGGATGTTGACAGACAAGACATTTTTGCCAGTACAAGTGAGGTTATATTGAGAAATAAAAACAACCTGGGGGAGGGAAAAATATATAGACATATGTAATAAGTTAGGACGAGAAGGTTTTGCTTGGGCGAGAACAGGAGTGAGAAACTTGAAAGATATAGGTCAAGATTGGGAGCTAGATAAATGTCCATTGTGTGGAGAAGAGAAAGCAGACTTCCATTGTATATTCCTTTTTTATTATTATTAATTATTGTTAATTATTAATTATTATTAATTATTATTAATTATTGTTATTGTTATTGCTATTGCTATTGCTATTGGTATTGGTATTGGTATTGGTATTGGTATTGGTATTGGTATTGGTATTGGTATTGGTATTGGTATTGGTATTGGTATTGGTATTGGTATTGGTATTGGTATTGGTATTGGTATTGGTATTGGTATTGGTATTGGTATTGGTATTGGTATTGGTATTGGTATTGGTATTGGTATTGGTATTGGTATTGGTATTGGTATTGGTATTGGTATTGGTATTGGTATTGGTATTGGTATTGGTATTGGTATTGGTATTGGTATTGGTATTATTATTATTATTATTATTATTATTATTATTATTATTATTATTATTATTATTATTATTATTATTATTATTATTATTATTATTATTATTATTATTATTATTATTATTATTATTATTATTATTATTATTATTATTATTATTATTATTATTATTATTATTATTATTATTATTATTATTATTATTATTATTATTATTATTATTATTATTATTATTATTATTATTATTATTATTATTATTATTATTATTATTATTATTATTATTATTATTATTATTATTATTATTATTATTATTATTATTATTATTATTATTATTATTATTATTATTATTATTATTATTAAATTGTAGTCAAACAAAGATATGGCGCGAGCAGGCTTGGCTACGTAAATGGGACAATTTGGGGGACAAAGTAGTAATTAGAAAACTTTTGTCAGTAAAAGGGGAAAAGAACAGGAGAAATATAGGGAATTATTTAGGGAAAGTTAAAGAGAGATGTTTAAGAACAATTAGAGAAAAATGTATATTATAGGTGAAATGGCAAAATATGTAAAAAGGAGTAGAGGGCCTCCAATACACAAAAACCTAGGGTTAGATGTATGGGGAGCATATTATTATTCAATAGCAAGCAACATGGAGAATTTTCAGGATTTAGGAACACATAACATTTTCTATTATAGATTTTATAATTGTAATCTTGATTTTGTATTTTCATTTGATGATGTAAAAGGAAAGATGAGAAATAAATTACAAATTAAAGTGCACTCATTTCTTCCTTTTAAATTGAAGTCTAAATGTATTCACACCAGCTGTATTTGAAATGTTCACACATGCTGTTATACATTGCTATTACTCACCAATAATAAAGTAACCTGTCAGTGTGATTGTTCTCACTGAAACTGAAGACAGGATGTTTGCTGTTTGGGATGTATTGCAAAGGAATTTGCTTACAGTGCTTGGTAAATCATTGCTTACCTGTCACATAAGAGATATAAGATTGCTTCCTCTTTCCCTTTTGGTGTGCTACAGCAAGTAGATTCCACAGTCTTTAAGCAGAGTAAAACTAAATAAAAAATTAGGGATAAACAGAAAAAAACTATATGTGATAGGAAGTAGATGAAACCAGTTTTGAAATCAGCACAATGAACTTCACATCTTACACCAATCAGATTTTCTGGCAGAAATTCTTTATTGACCAGTGTTATAGATTATATAAGAAAGGAACTGATATGCCCATCATACATTTTTGAACCTTTAGTTCCTAGAAGATGTATTACCTTTGGGAAAATGTTTTAGTATTAAAAGATTTTGAATAATATCTAACATAAAACTATATTCCCTGATAAAAGACAGAAGCATAATAAATTAGTATTAAAATAATACAGTTAGCATGATAATCCCATTGGCTCAGTATGCCCACAGTAAATACCAGAAAACTATTGGAATAAACAAGACATGTTTCATGCAGCGTTTTTGCCTTTCTTCGCAGCATTTAATGAAAGATGTTTGAGAATGCAGTTTTCTTGGTACTATTTGTGAATTTAAATATAAATTCTTACTGAGCAGAATCTGATCAGCATTTATAGACAACCAAAGTGCTTACAATTTGGAAGTGATGATACCCTTTAGCCTGTATCTAAAATGACAGAAGAAACTACAGAGCAACAAATTTCTTGCACAACACTAGTGATTTCATAAACAGATCTTAAAGATAAAACTTTGACATTAGTTTACCACTCCTATTTTTCCCAATTTCTATATTAACTGTGCAGACTAATTTTCACTTTTCTTGCTCTTCCCGTCTTTACATGTGAAATCAAGAAAGTCCATTCTTTTGAAATCTTCACAAACTAAGAAACAAAAATAAAGAGAAGAAAAAAGTTGCCATGGGTTTCTATTACAGTTTCCACTAATTTTGATTATTATTGTTGTTGTTGTTGTTGTTAACTAAT
Organism: Mantis religiosa; assembly: GCA_030765055.1. Lineage (NCBI taxonomy): Eukaryota > Metazoa > Arthropoda > Insecta > Mantodea > Mantidae > Mantis > Mantis religiosa. The sequence continues at coordinate 120,126,947 of CM060949.1, read as the reverse complement.
GGCACTGAGGATTAGTTGATTTGCATCATTTTCTCCCTAGCTTCCCAATATAAAGCCTGTAGATTCCCACTTTTGAGACCATTACATTTGTCCAAATGGTGTTTGTTCATGATGACATCCTCTTTACAGATAGTACATTTGGGTGTAGGTATGCAGTGTATTTTATAAAGGTGTTCTGCAAGACAATCATGGCCAGTTTCCATTCTAAATAGGGCCACTGCAGTTTTTCTTGGTAGTTTTTGTATGTTAGTTTTGTCTCCAATTTTCTTATAATCCTTGTGTTTTAGTTTATCTTCTTCATCAAGTCTCTGCTGTCTTTTAAAATGTAGCTTAATGTTGTTTAATTGTTTATTAATTTCAGTTTGTCTTATGGGTTTTATATTTTTTTGCTAGTTGGTCAGCATGTTCATTACCTAAAAGTCCATTACCTATTGATTATTGACTGACAATGATTTTTACTTGCAATGTGACTGGTCATTTGGGCAACTCCATTCAGCTATGCATTGCATTAACATTAAGCGAGGGTTTTGCAACCAATGCAATATTTTGAACATACTGTTCTATATATACATTTGAGTTCTGGCTCATAATATATCTGTAGCAATGATCACTTCTATAGAATTTAAATTATACATAATACAGAATTTAAATACTCAGATATGTGCCGATCATATGTACTACTCACAGCTTTAAGGCCAAGTTCAACAGCCTGAGAATAAAGCTCAACAGCTTCATCCTTGTTCCCTGCCTCATCAGCATCTAAAGCCTGTTGAAATAGGAAGTGCACCTGCTGCAGTTGTTTTTGGCTAGTAGACTGTACCAATGGCTTGTGCTCTGGTTTCTTTCGCACTGAAAACATAATTATGAATTATATATTAATTAACAATTATATTATATAATAATTGATTAATTATTATTAATATTAATAATACATTAATATATAATATTATTATAACACTATACTATATTAATAATTACACGATACACCAAGCTAGTGAAAGTGAAATAAAACTGGACACCACAAATAGAGGTTTTAAGATTCACTAAACCAAAAAATAATAACGAATTTTTCAAAATTCCCTCCCACTCAACCACTCGCCTACAGCTGTCAAACCTATGCCAACAATACTTGGATTGTTCACCCAATTACTTTATTCTTGACATTTTAACTGTGTACATTAATAATAATCTGTATTGTCTGTAAACTTGTAGGTTACAAGCGTTAGACATTGTCACATTCTAAACCATTAAGAACAGAAAACTGATGTCAAAGCAAACTGATGTGAGAGAATAAAGAAAGGTTCCCAAATGTAAACATTTTAGGTTACTGAGGATGAATGAGAGAGCAGTTTTATATATCTGAATTATATTCAGTAGGATAAGCCAGAAAAGGAAGTGAGGCATAGCTATGAAGCAGTGATGTACATTATGAAACAAAGCAATAAGTATGACAATATAAGTTAAAATATACTAGGGAGGTATTTACGCAATTAAAGCAGCATACTACATTATACAGTAGCAGGAGGAGCATAGTATAAATGAAGGGTACTGTGTAAAATCAGCATATGATACAACAATGAAACAGTTCAAGACTTTCATAGAACCTTTGCAGGCAAGCATAATGGGTGAAAAGTCTAATATAATTTAGAGACTTGTTAAATATTTAATTATGAATTTTCTAGAAGATATATAACAGTTCTTAAGCTTTTTTTCTTTGTCTGCTTTATTGCAGAAATACTTTAATAATGAAAATTCAATTTTGGAGCACTTGTACCACATAACTACTTAGAAAAGTTCAGTCACATTTAATCTCTAAGTTACCCTCAATGGTTTCAATAATAATGCTCTGTTGCCTTTACTGATATGCAAGTTAAATTTACTTTAGGACTTGTGACAAGCTACTGTTTGAGTCAACCTGAAAAATTCAAGGCATGGCCGGGATTTGAACCATGGATCTCCTGGTTTCCGTCCGGTCGCTCTTAACCTTTGAGCTACCATGGCCAATATGCTGTCATGACATATTCTCCAATTGACTCAAATGTTATCCTGGTAAACCTCTAGAGATCCTTGTATTCAAGATACACACCGTTTACAGCAACTTACTATTGTAAGTACGAGGGCCATTTTTTTTTCAACCTCCAATAGGCTATAAATAAAACACAAGTTCATATAAAACAATAATTTTATTACCAAAAGAATAGTACACTTATGGTTACTTTTCGACATAATCACCGAAGAGATTGAGACATTTGTCATATCTGTGGACAAGCTTTTCAATTCCCTCTTCAAAGAAAGTTGCCGCCAGTGAATTCAAGTAGTCCTTGACGTTCGTTTGAAGGTCCTCATTGGTTTGAAATCGCTTCCCACCAAGCCACGTCTTCAGTTGAGGAAAAAGGTGAAAGTCACTGGGTGCTAAGTCAGGACTGTATGGCGGATGATTTGCGTCCTTGACCCCCTTCATCATGCACATCATTACGACCATCTTTAAACTTTCGACACCATTCACGAACAACACCATCACTCATGAAGTTTTCGCCATACACACGACTCATCCTCCGATGGATTTCTGCAGCACCATGGCCTTCAGCCTGTAGAAAACGAATTACACTTCGCAATTTGCACTTGGTGGGAGCATCAATAATGGCGGCCATGTTTACGTGGCTGTAGCACAACGCCGACTGACGACTGAATGTCAACAATGGCGGAGTGTGTAGTGCGAGAGCTGCGCAGTCGCCGACAGCGCATACCCGCTTTCTGCTGCCCGTGTAGCGTCGGCATGGAGCGATCGGAGGTTGAAAAAAAAACAGCCCTCGTACTTGATTCCCAAGGTTCATCATTAAATCATTATATTAAGTTAATTGATGGAAATTAATCGTTTCTCCATAATAGCCATATATAGGCTAAGGTTTTGAATAGATGGATTCAACCTGAAAAATTCAATGCCATGACCAGGATTTGAACCACAGATCTCCCGGTTTCCGTCTGGTTGCTGTTAACCTGTGAGCTACCATGCCCAAGATGCTATCATGACAATAAATTCTCCAACTGATTCATACATTTTCCCGGTAAACCACTAGGGGTCCTCGTAAAGATACATTCCATGAGTCTGGTTGACTCCTATGGCTAATAAATTATCTGAATCTGGAGTAAATTATACTTCTGTCACTTCCAGTTTTCAATGACAGCTCATATGTTCACTACTATAAATTTGTGATATTGTAAAATGCACTTCCAAGTATTTATTAAATCTGACTCAGTGAGCGAGCGAACATATTTAAATAACACATAGTAAGGAAAACTTATGATAGCAGTTGTATAAAACAGTTGCTTTGCCACAGGAGCTTTCCGCACCAGTCGAGTCGACTGCCTGTATGCAGACTCAGGCGAACCTCCACTCCATATTCGTCGCTCGCTGTTACTCTGCTCGTACGTCTCGAAGTTGGCAAGTTATCCCAATCATCCTTGTTTTAAACCAGTTCTGTGTCCAGATTTCGTCCACCGTTATATGCGCCCTGGTTCTCGGACACGCCCAATGGGAATAAGATTTCGGGATCTCCTACATTCGCATGGCCTCCGAATGCCTCGCGTGGAGAGGTCGTCCATCTGCCCTTATCCTGCATGGCAGCTCAATCGTGCGTGGTTCGATCTCGCTCTTTCAAGCAACTCTAGACTCGCTACTCCACAGTCGGTGTTCCAACAACTTTTTGCCGAACTACTGGGCCGTTACCCTAACTATGTTCCGGTCTTTACAGACGGTTCGCAGTTAGGTAGCACTACGGGTTGCGTGTTCTTCATTAACGGTGAGGCTCATAAATTTCGCCTTCTGGACTCCACTTCAGTTTTCTCCGCAGAGCTGTATGCCATCTTCTATTTGCTCCTTTTTATTTGCAAGTTAGCTCCTGGCTCTTTTATCGTCTGCACTGACTCTCTAAGTGCTCTTCAGGCCTTGCAACAACACACTGTCGCTCACACCCTTGTTTTAAAAATACAGACCCAGATCTCGCAAATGCTCAGTCGCGGATACAATTTTGCTTTTACTTGGACCCCAGGTCATGTGGGGATTTCCGGCAACGAGGAGGCGGACGCGGCTGCTAAGTCCGCTTGCCGTTTGCCCCGGAGTTTAACAACTACGGTGCCATACCAGGATGTGCAACATTTTTTCCGTCGCCAACTCCTATCTGCTTGGCAGCACTCCTGGACAGCTTTGGAAGGCACACAACTCCCGGCAATAAAGGAGAGCGTACAACCCTGGCTAACTTCCTGCAGGGATAACCGGCGAGCCAAGGTGATACTCACCCGGCTGAGAATTGGGCACACACGAGCGACTCATGGTCATTTGTTAAGAGGGGAACCGGCCCCAGTGTGTGCTCCATGTGCAGTACGCCTCACTGTGCGGCACGTATTACTCGAGTGCCCGCAGTACACCCGCGTTCGCCAGTCAGTAGGCTTGGGGACTAACTTGCTGGGTGTTTTAGAGGACGGCCCAGTGGCCGTGGTTAAGGCACTGCGGTTTGTTGCCAAAATTAGTTTTTATAAACATATCTGACTTAAATTTTAAATTTGTTAATTTTAGAGATTTTAAATTGTTAGTCTTGGGATGGGCTTTTTTATGTACTTTTAATAGTTGAGTGATTTTATTTTATTTTACCTTTTTAGCCTAATTTGTGTAGCTTTTAGGTTTTAGTCTTGACTTCGGGCCCAAATGACCTTGCTGTCGACGGGCCCTAAAACACCACACACTCACTCACTCAGTTGCTTTGCAGATAGATATTGCATAGTTAGAAACTGACATTCATAAACTAAGATCACATTTTCCCCACATTTTTTCCATGTTTAAAACTAGATAATTCAGAGCAAAGGAAATTCATAATTCAGCACCTACCTATATCCTCCAAAGCATTAGCTCGTTCTTTATATTCCGAAGCTTTCTTCAACCAAGCCTCCTTATTTCCCTCATCTACAGAAGCTGATGAAGACAATTCAAGAAACCTAGCTGCCTCACGATACCAATACAAAGCTACTTCATGCTGTCCTTCTCGGTCAAAATGAACAGCACGTGTTGATGATGTAAGGGCATCTTCCACAAGGCCTTGTACATTCCAGCTCATCTTTCTATAAAGAGATCAATCATTTTATTCCAAATATTATTCCAAATATTATGTAATCAGGCTTGAAAGAGTAATTATCTTACAAAATTTAGGGGTAATTAGAGAGTTTTCTTGTTTAACATGCAGAATGAATAAACTCCCGCAGTAAATTACTTCATGCTAAGGAAGTTCCAGTAATAAATAATAATCCCCTCAGGCTTAAACATAAGAATATTAATCCCCTGTCACCCCTAATGTGCTGAAGTGTTAGAGATTTAAATGCATTCTGCCGGCCTGAACACATATTTGGTTTTGCAATCACACTATGAGAATGGAACAGCAGTTGGCTGAAGCCTGATATTAATACAATCAGTTAGTAAGCATTTTTGCATGTGTACAAATAACAAAAGCTGACATATGATACACATATATCTAAACTTTCTGGCAGGTCAGACAATGCTGAGAGGACTTTTCCATCATAAAAATCTAACAGATGTGAATATTTTACAAATTCCAGATCAAAGCACTGATACTGATTCCACACCACTTTCATCCAAAGTTAATTACAATGTCTCCATACAAAGATGTCAGCTTGAAAATGAGCGAAGATAAGTGAAGACAAAAGTAAAATCATATTCAATTTTTTGTAAATAAAGCAAAGTGATGTAAATATAAAAAATTAGAAAACCATGTGAATTTATATCCCTAAAAACACATTTGCAGTGTGTTATTATTAAATAGTCTATTCCAAACCATTCGAAACAAAAAGCAATTGCAATTAAGTTACAGAAAAACGAATAAAGATGCAGCATTATTGTAAAGAAAATAACAAAATGGACAACCAATGGGAAAATTTATTTAGAAGATATATAAGCCTATAAAGGAATCCTGTCAATTTCCCCTGCTTAGTTCTCATTTCTTTAATGACCCACATTTGCCCTATTGTAATTTCTTCTTGACCTCTTTTCTTGGCTATTTCTTGCGCTTCCTACATGTTATTTACTCAAAATATTTTAAACTTATGTGCATCACTTATTTTCTTCTTTATTCCACTACCAACATTTTTAAGTTTTCTCCCTCTGCTTCATTAGTACTGATCTTCACCTATCCGTATTACCAATTCTCTCCATATTTCTGCTCTCTTATCATTCCCTCCAGCTAAAGATGAAGCACTTTTCACCAATTGGGGTCATCAGCTTTTTCTACTCCACATGTACTACAGCTGTCACTGCCTGGTTTGTTGCCCAGACAATTTCATTTCCTACTGAGATTTGTGTTCCTGTCCCTTGCCTTGGTGTTGCTCTGTTTTCTTACTGCCACTTAGACTACTTTTTTCCTCTGCCACTCATCCATTAATCCACAACTTTAAATTTGTATGAATCCACTGTGCCCTTACTTCCTCACCTAACTTCTTTCATCCATTAAATTAATTCTTTGTTCATATGAACGTTCATAAACATTCTTCTTGACTTTATTACTCTTTTTGTTGTTGTTTCATTTATACGCCGCCTTAAACTGCAATGGCCATATTGGCAGCCATTCTCCTTTGGAACATATCACCTATTGTTAACTCATAAACATTGAGTTGAAGGTACTTTTTTTTAATCATTAGATCATGCACACATTCGCACTCTCATTCATACTTCCAGGCTCTGGGAAGATGGGGAATCATCTTGGTTGGAGAAAAATCCCCACCCCCAGCCAGGAATTGAACCCAGGACCCCTCGCACAGCAGGTAGGTCTTTATCAACTGAGCTATGGGCCAGACCCATTTTATCAATTGTTTTAGTATTTCTTAAGTCAAACCTTATTAATGAATTTTGTCAAGATGCTTCTTCGCCTTCCAATTTCCCAATTTTGAATGCATCCCATAGTTTGAAGTCTCATTCATTTCCAATCTCTTTGTTAATAATTCTTGAATCTTCTGAAATACTTCAATCCATTTTTGCTCTTTTCCTGAAAATTACTAAAGCTATATCTTGTCATGTTGTCTTCCATACTTCCCCTTCTTCTTTTCACTTTTGTAATTGTATTACCTTGAGCTCTTTAGTTTTTATCTCTAACTCTACGTTCTCCCTTTTCCCATATTCTTGTTAAAATCTTCTAACCAAGCACTGTCTGTTATAACTTCTCTTGTTTGTTTCATGATTGCCATGTAACTTTTCCCCTTTTCTGCGGAAACAACTCGGACAACTCTGCTGTATGTCTATGCTCCGCTGTTGCTAATTTAGTACTACCATTGAACCAATATCCAACATTGCCATAGATGGCAAAAGGTCTCCCATAAACAGCATCCAATTTTATGTTTACATCCTCATAAGCTTTCCCATCTAAAAGTAAAACACTAATAACTGAACAATACTGCACTTTTTCCGGTTTAGTAAAAATATGTTGAATGACTAACTGAAATACCTGCTAAATCCAAACTAACCTTTGAATTAGTATCAACTTGTTTTGGCAACATGTAACAAATAACAGTACATAATTGTAACACTAGCTTGCCTTAGCAACACCATCTATTTTAAAATATGGGTTGCCTGCCTCAATAGCGTAGATGGTAGCATGTTTGCCTCATGTTCAAGAGGTCCCGAGTTCGAATCTCGGTCAGGGTGAGCTACCCAGATAAGGGTTTCTCCAGGGTTTTCCCTTATCCTTAAAGACGAATGTCAGGTAGCTCTAAGCTCCATGGACCCTGGACACATTTGAGCATCATTTCACCCATTGCATTCACGTCAGATATGACTTAACATTAGAGGACATAAAATTACAAAAAAAAAAAAAAAAAAAAAAAAAAAAAAAAAAAAAAAATGGGTACCTACTGAACTACCCTTGTAGATACGACTCATCTAAAAATTAATAATTTTTCGCTTCACTGTGGTGTTCCAATACAGTTAAATCTCGATACCCTTGTAGACTTTACTCCAAGCAATATACATTTATGGCCTGATGTAACGCTTAAAAAAAGAAAAGACAGATCTTAAAATGTGATAACTTTATAAGGGTACAAATTGCAAGTTAGCTATATTTTTTATATAATTCTCATTTATTTCAAATGGCAGATGTGTGCACAATGAAACTATTTCAAAATCTGAATAACCTTTACTCTAATTCTAAAAATATATGTAGAATGAATTTTCTGGATGGCAGAAGCTTCTAACAACTTCATGAAAAAGTGTTTTATCTCCATTATGCTTATGTTGTAATCAAGCTTGTTAGAAGCACACATTAAATAATTGCACAAAGAGAGAAAATTGCTGACCTCAGAAATCAATAAACTGATATTTTATATCAACAACTGAAAACATTTTTCTCAATGGTCAGAGACCATTGTCTTCTGAAAAAAGGTTATCTAGATGGCCAGGAAGTGCAGATTGTTATATTCATCAGCTTCACCTCCATTTCACTGCATATGTTAAGGATTTGTGAACTCTGTGAAAGCCATGAAATTTTATGGTATTAACTATAATACAAAGAGCAGGTAGAAGTATTACATTCTAAGTATTACATTAAGACTTTCTTTGCCCATTCTTTAATAAAATTGTCTAAAAAGCTTATTGTTCTATCTACTACATGTTAATAAAGATAAACTTATATAAATTTTTTTCTTATGAGAACAGAGGGACAAAGTAGATTTAAGTGATAATCTTTTTCTTCTTGTTCTTCTTCTTTAACTGCCATCTTATACCACTATGTGGTGTTAGGGTATTCTTGTTCCTCTTAACCCTTATAAGGGTTGAAGAATGGAATCTCTGGATCAGTGAAAGAGATAATCCAGGATGGGTGATCAACACAATGTCTAGTATGAGAGTGAGGGAAGTGGATGACAGAATGAGGGCCACATGGAATAATAGGAAAGATGGAGCAATTGGTGGAATGCTAGTGGGGGAAACTGGAGGACCCGGAGAAAACAAGCCCCAGCCCCATGTTGTCCACCACAAATCTCACTTTGCAGTCGCCTGGGATCGAACCCCAGATGCCTTAGTGAGAGCCATGCAGTCTCACCATTTGACCACAGCATGGCAAAGTGATAATCAAGTCTTTAAAGAGCAGTAGTTTTGCAATGGCTATGAAACTGCATTCTCTTTGCATGACCAGGAGAACAAAAAGGTAGGTACTGGATAGTTCATGCTAATAACAGAAATATCTTAAGATAGTGATTACACAGAATATGAAGTTAGATACAGTGGAATAATAAATATAATACAAATAAAATATTTAGTGATTATTTTCCACTTATCTTAAGAAGTTGATGACAAAACTTCTATTTTCTATTTGAAATTAATTTCGTAAGCATTTGCCCACATCTTCAGTCAAACACATTTCATTGTTTGACTGAAGATGTGGGCAAATGCTTACGAAATTAATTTCAAATAGTAGAAGTTTGTCATCAACTTCTTAAGATAAGTGGAAAATAATCACTAAATATTTTAATTGTATTATCTTAAGATAGGTTAACTCCATGAATAACAGTATGACAAATTGAGCTTTGGCAGGTACATCATAACAATAAACAAGTTGGTCTTCCATCTTAATGAACTTGGTAAATTCTTTGTCTATACCAGGAAAATGTGATGTCTGCAATCAGCATAACTTGTCTTTCAACTTTGATCCAAGTAATTTGTTCTTGTCTTTGGTAATAGCTAAGTCTCTTACTAAATAGTTCAACTTTTATTGACTAAAATGTTGTGACTTGTCTTCAGCAGTGTGTACTGACAAATCTTCATCTTTACTGGAATTTTCTGACCCAGAGATTGAACTCTCAGTATCCTCTCGTTGATCTGGTGGAATAGGAATAGGGATATCTACTCCATGTGACATAGGTCTTACAGCTGAAGCAAGGCCATCTGGATATTTCATTTTTGTTTCATTTTTCGCACTGTATTCAGATACTTTACATATTCAGAAGGAGCATCATCATAGTGATTTTCTTGTTCATGCCATATCAGAGGAATCACAAACTTCATTGACTTGTTTTATATTGTACTAATGCCTTAGACCTTCACTACTGTTTTGCAAACAGTATGCAGAGCCCAAGTTGACTATTATCTCCTAGCTTAACTTTAAAAAATGCAAAATGCACTTTCTTTAAGTACTATGTAATGTTAGTTTTCTGTCTCTGCATCAAGAAAGAACCACACATGTAACAGAAGCTATTTGAATTGTTCATATGTTTTTTCCTAAGAAAGATGGAAACCATTGTGAATAGTATATCACTACACAACATGTACTAAAAATAAAAAATAACAATAGTGATTTTTTTGTAGAAACTGCATTACCAATCTCTGCAAGTTATAGGAAACAACCAAAGTTCTGAGATGTTAAGACACATAAGTTCCTAAAGGGTAGGTGTACATGACTGTCATGCAACAGTTCAAGTTTTACTGTCTTGGTCAGTTATCAGCTCACTGCTTAGGAAGATAAGGGTTTTAGGGTAGGGAAGCACAGAAGGGGTGGTTTGCTTGTAACAATATATACAGCTTGAAGATGCAAACTTTGTTACATTAATGTTCATCTTTTGCTGCAAAAATATGCACATATAATTGCAATTATATATAATGGCCAATATACAAAATATTGAATTTCTAAAAATGGTATGCCTTATGTGAAAACTTACCATTTTCGATATCAGTGTGTTTGCTTCTAAATAATTTATTTTCACCAAAACCAGGGAAGTATCACAGGACAATGTAATAGATATGTTGAAAATGGTTTATATATGAAATTATTTGGAATAAATTGTATGTTTAAGGAATTATCAAATTTCTCTAATAAATGATATTATAATCAAAATCATTAAGAAATTTTTCAGAAAAAGAATTTGAAAATTGAACTCTATGGGAAGTTTAAGATAGGGGATTTTCTTTAAATGACACTGGACTACCAAACTGGTATTTTATGAAAATGTTTGTTTTTGTACTATGCTGTTCTCTCTTACAAGCATGCAGACTTTTTTTTAAACATATAATTAATAATTTCTTCACACTAGCCGTTGTTCCATTTATACCCCGTCTTCAACTGCAATGGTCATATCAACAGCTGTTCTCCTTTAGAACATATCAAAGGTGTTAACTTGTATACGTTGGGTTTTAATCGTTATATCACGCACACATTCGCACTCTCATTGATACTTCCAGACTCTACGGAAGATGGTTGGAGAAAAATCCCTATCCTCAGCCAGGAATTGAACCTGAGACCCCTTGCACGGCAGGCAGTTGCTCTACCGACTGAGCTGCAAGATCAGCCAACAAAGAAATTTGTATGTTGGAAGTATGGGAGATGCTACAAAGGAGCACAAGTGTAAGTTTTGAAGAGTTTGTAAGTTGTGATTAGTGTTTTAACCTCAAGACTATCTGTGGATGTGATTAAATATTGCAATGAGGTAACCAGAAGAAGAGAAATCCGAAGAACAGGGATCAGCAGTACAAACATATGAAGCAGTAGTGAAAGGATTGGATGTCATTAAATACCTATACATAGAGTCAACATGAAAAATTCAACTTGCCATCATGACATTAAATTCTCCATTTGATTTGTATATTTCCCCTGTAAACCACTAGGGGTTCTTGCATCCAAGATACACTATTTGTTGGTATATGTTGGCCATGGTACCTCAATAGATAAGAGCGACTGGACAGAAACCAGGAGATCTGTGGTTCAAATACTGCCATAGCATTGAATGTTTCATGTTGACTATCAAAAACCTTAGCCTATATATGGCTAGTGTGAAGAAATGATTAATTTCCATCAATTAACTAAAACCTATAATCATTCCTATTCATGAGGAGCTACTCAGCAGCATTAATCACAATGAACATAGGATTCTAAGTGCCAGATACCTGGGCAGAAGAAAGCAGTCTACTCTGCTGGATTTCTTCAAAAAATGAAAATTTGTAACTTTACTCTTTTTTTTTTCTTTCCTAGATAATATTGAAGAATCAGCCTGCATTCATATCTAATGATATCATTATATCTAATGATTCTGGCAATTGAATGCTCAACCCTTTTAAGGAAAACCCCTAAGGAAAAAATTGTGATTCCTCCTGAGATTTGTTAAAAAGGATTTTACTGTATACCTCTATATGATACAATTATCTTGCAAGACTGCTTTGTTCTGTGCATTAATGAAAATATAAGGACAGATTACAGTGGTAAAAGGTCCTTATTTTTTCAGATAGGCCATACTTAAGGTTCTGAGAAGTCATTAGATAACATAAAAATGACAGACTACTGAAAACTTCAAAACAATAATGTACATTATAAAAATGATTGATATCATTTATCATCGTCACCGTCACCACCACCACTTATTATTATTATTTTTTTTTTTTTTTTGTAATTTACATCCTCCACCACCCCCACCACCATTATCTTTCTCAAGAGTTACTTGAGATAAATTGTGAATTTTAGAGATATACATTTTTTTGTGTACTATGTTTTTTCTGTTGCATGGTGTATATGTTGCACAGAGTTGTACAAAATTCCTTCCATAAAGAAGAGGATTCAACAGGCTGTTTTAAAAAATGTAAGACCTACATTTTATTTGTCATGCAAATATATGGTATTTTAATCAAAATCATTAAGCTATATTTTCAAAAATAAAAAAAATGTCAAATGTTTTTCCAATGTCAAATGTAGTTTTGGGTGGGGGGATTTTCTTAATTTTTACCCCGCATCTTGAAAGATACTGAACTTAAATACAAAGTGTGGTATTCAGTGAAATTTTCATTTTTGGGCTATGGTGCTTACAAAATGGTTGTTGTATCTGAAAAAGGAATCTCTTAATAGATAGAGTCAACATGAAACATTCAATGTCATGGCCAGGACCAGAACCACGGATCTTCCGGTTTCCGTCCAGTCGCTCCCATTCATTGAGCCACCATGGCCAACTCGCCATTCATGACATTAAACTCTCCATTCGACCACAAACTTCCCCGGCAAACCACTAGGGGCTCTTGCATTCGAGATACATCGTATGTGGCGACTGATTATCATAAGTACTTGAATCCCAGGCTTCATGATTTAACTATTATTTTAAATAGTTGGAAATTAGTCATTTCTTCACACTAGCCCCTAGCGGTTTGCCAGGGAAGTATGGGGGTCGAATGGAGAGTTTAATGTTATGACGGCGAGTTGGCTATAGTGGCTCAATGGGTGGGAGCGACTGGACGGAAAATAGCAGATCCGTGGTTCAAATCCTGGCCGTGGCATTGAATTGTTCATTTTGACTATCAAAAAACCTTAGCCTATATATGGCTAGTGTAAAGGAATGATAAATTTCCATCAATTAACTAAAGGAATCTCTTATTTTATAGAAATTCCTTAACAACCTTGATTCTGATTTGAAATTGTGAACACCTGAAGGACTTATAACTCTGCTATGAACAATAGAGGAAGTAGGATATCCTACCATTATTTCCATGCAAATCACAAGATTCCTCCAAGACTCAGCTTGAAGGTGGAGCACCTCTCACACCATATGAGGAGCCCCTCATCACCATGTGTGTTGGAAGATGCTGAATTTAAACACTTTTAGATATTTAACCAATTTTTCAGTTATGTTGTTCACACACAGACCTTTTTCTAAAAATGCTCATTATGTATTTAGCGAGTCTTAAAACATGGAATTCTGGTGAAGTCACTGTATCCAATTTTTGGGTGAAGTACAATACTTTCCCTACTTACTAAACATATGTATTCTTATTATAGAATTACATACATATCTACATAATTATTTACTGTAAAGTTTTACAAAAAATAACAGTGGCTAATATTTTCTATCTTTTGCAATTTCTCTCATCTTCTTTTTCCAATAACATAGCTTTTTCCCAGTTATCAGCAGCAATATTTTGTCTTCTTAGCTGCGAAACTCTAACATATATCATTTCTTGGGCTTGTCAATGAATAAAACTGCCTTCATTATGACCTGATTGCAACTTCTATACCCGCAATGAGTGTACTTAACCTGATATGCTCTTTCTGAACGTATGAATGGCAAACATTTGCTGTTGTGCATCCTTTTCAACAATCCTTGTTTATTTTGTCATATGTATTCATTTCACATCCTAATTATCATTTCTGTCCCCATCCATAAAAATCAATAAATAATAAATTTACGGATATTATGTGAATATAAGAACAATCAAATTATTGTAAATATATAACATTTATGTAAACTGTTGTGGATGTCTATCTTCTAAAAATAACAAATAAGCATATATCCCTTACATGTGTAAATTATCCTCACTTTGTCCCCATCCTTTAAGATAAGAAGTCAAATAGTGACAAATTTATGACATTGGAACGTGTTGTAAATTTCTTCCTTTTAAAATATAAATAAATTAACATGTATCTCTTTCAAAATATAAATAAATTAGTATGTGCTCCTTTCTCGCACAAAGTTTCCTTTCTTTTAAAATAAATACATAACAGATCAATGCATAATTATGTAGACGTGAAAACAGTCAAATAATGATAAACATCACATTAATATGCATTGTTGGAATTTTTACCTATTCAAATAAAAATAAACATTTATTCACATTTGACTTTAAGTTGAGAGCATAAATAAGGGTCGTCCCGCCGTCATGGGGGACCTCACATCACAAGTCAGCTGGAATAGGAGATCCTACTTCCTCTAACAATTTGGAGGGCATGCATTAATAGTTTGTGTCAGTAGTATTCACTATTTTTCTAATCTTTGCAATAAGATTAGTGTGGAATTGTACACTTGAAATGATATATCCGTTTATCTATACTGTTTGTATATCTGTAATCGTCATAAAAGATTAAATGTTTGCCCTGCGTTGTGCTTCTAATTTGATTTATTAGCGATAATGTTATCTGTGGGAGAATGGTGAAGCTTATTTGTACATGTTCAACATTTCATAGATTTATTTGCTATAGGAACGAAACCTACACAGCAATTAGATGGTTTAAATATCAAACATATTGCTGTGGACAAAACTGACAGTTCACAGTATAATTTTACCGAATGAATTATATTTAGCTCATAGCACATCATTAATCCTTATTTCACCTACCGAAGTTAAACGCCGTAAGATATAACACATCGATGAACTAAAGTTTGAAGTTTGTGCCTGAGGATTGCACTTTATGTAATAGCATGTATATAACCTAACCTCTACAAAGAAACTTGAAACAGATTTAGAAACGTTTGGTGTTTGAGGCACATAATTACGTAAAATGTCTTAATATTACCCTAACCTTATCACCAAATCTGGTGTTCAAACGTTCCTCCGGGTAAAACTAAGTTATGACCTGTGGTATGACTTAAGAAACACATTTACTGTGCTACTTATATCCAGCTCTCTTGCTTTCCATTTATCCTTAGCACTCCATGAATTTATTACCAACAGTACAAAATTCAAAGGTTTGTTCCGAAAAGAAGGATCTGAATTATTATCAACATTTGTTATGCACTAGTCACAGACATCGGTCAAGGCAAAGGCTATCAGAACACACACAGAACATTTTAACATACAACAGTGACGGATCATTGGCTTCTTTCTTTCTTTCTTTCTTTCTTTCTTTCTTTCTTTCTTTCTTTCTTTCTTTCTTTCTTTCTTTCTTTCTTTCTTTCTTTCTTTCTTTCTTTCTTTCTTTCTTTCTTTCTTTCTTTCTTTCTTTCTTTCTTTCTTTCTTTCTTTCTTTCTTTCTTTCTTTCTTTCTTTCTTTCTTTCTTTCTTTCTTTCTTTCTTTCTTTCTTTCTTTCTTTCTTTCTTTCTTTCTTTCTTTCTTTCTTTCTTTCTTTTCTTTCTTTCTTTCTTTCTTTCTTTCTTTCTTTCTTTCTTTCTTTCTTTCTTTCTTTCTTTCTTTCTTTCTTTCT